>CM056050.1:458022015-458228578 GCA_029574335.1 Rana kukunoris
AGATGGACACTCTCCCAGATCCATCCCTCTGGAAAGACGGTTCCTCAAGGCAACATGTCTCCTCCGACTGAGGAAACACATAAAAACTGACCAGATGCCTGAGGGACCGCCTTTTAAAGAGCTGGAGGTGATGTGTTTCCTCTCCAGGGAGGAGCTCCATCTCTCAAGGGCTGTCCTGGAAGACGCCTTGGGAAAGTGTCCGATGTATCTGCCGCAATATCGCAGTCACGATAAAAATTGCTGATTGCTGCCATTACTAGTAAAAAATATATATATATATATATTAAAAATACCATAAAACTATCCCCTATTTTTAGACGCTATGGGCCAGATTCTCGTAGATGAGCATATTTTTATTCTGGCGTAGCGTATCCCATTTACACTACGCCTCTGCAGCTTTTACGGGCAAGTGCTGTATTCTCAAACCACTTGCTCCGTAATTTGCGGCGGCATATCGTAAATGGGCCGGCGTAAGACCGCGTAATTCAAAGTAGGAAGGAGGTGGGCGTGTTGTATTTAAATTAAGCGCGCCCCCGCTTCGAACGAACTGCGCCTGCGCAGGCCGTAAACGTAGCCCAAAAAGTCAATGAAACCGACGTGAACGTCACTTACGCAAAGCCCTATTCGAGAACGAGTTACGCAAACGACGTAAACGACAGAAAAACACGACGCTGTCCCGACCTCCATACTTAACATGGTGTACGCCGAACCTACGCAAGGTTACCCCTCATATAGCAGGGGTAACCTTACGCTTACGCAAACGATGTAAACTACAAAGACGGGGCGCAAACACGTTCGGGAATACGCATATCTAGCTCATTTGCTAATTCGACGCAGAAATCGACGGAAACGCCACCTAGAGGCCAGCGTAGAATTGCATCTAAGATCCGACGGTGTAAGTGACTCACACCAGTCGGCTCTACGCCAAATCTATGCGTAACTGATTGTAAGAATCAGTCGCATAGATAGGAGGGCTCAGAAACAGAGATACGACGGTGTATCTGGAGATACACCGTCGTATCTCTTCTGAGAATCTGTCCCTATAACTTTTGCGCAAACCAATATACGCTTATTGCAGGTTTTATAACAAAAATATGTAGAATACATATTGGCCTAAACTGAGGAAACATTTTTTTATATATATATTTTTGGGGGATATTTATTATAGCAAAAAGTAAAATATATATATATATATTTATGATCACAGAGTTACAATAAAGGAGTTGTAATCCTTAATGCATTATTTTCAGCTGCCCCCCAGAGCCCCCCTTGTGCTTACTTGAACCCGGCCTTTACAGTGACAGAGATGAGCACACCAGCTCCAGCTGGGGTCTCCGGTCCTGATTGGATATATTGATAGCAGCGCAGCCATTATCTCCCACTACTGTTAATCAGATCCAATGACGAGGGAGCTGGGGGTTGTGGCCAAATCCTGCTGTCTGTGTCAAAATATGCAGCAGCCGGACATAAGAGCGTGCCCGCACAGGTGCCCCAAGGGAGAGCAGCTCTCCAATGGGGCACTTAAGAAGAGGAGGAGCCAGGAGTGCCGCTGAGTGAAACCAGAAGAGGAGGATCGGGGCCACTCTGTGCAAAATCAACTGCACAGAGGAGGTAAGTATGTCATGCTTGTTTTTTTTTTTAAAGGGAACCTTTAGTTATCCTTTAACTTGTGTTTAAATCTGACTGGAGTTAAGTTTTAATATAAATTTACACTAATATTGAAACCTAAAGTAGAAGTATAGTGAAATACTCACTAAGCCTAAATCTGTTTTCACCCCCCATTCTATTCTCTGTATATTCTGTAAAGGAAAGTCTATACTTAACTATACTGAGGACGATCTGGTCTGGTCACATGATCCCTCCAGCGGCCGGCTTCAGTGAAGAGGAGAGATCGCCGACAATGGCTGCAGAGTTTGTGTGATGATGTCCCCCATAGGATTACTATGGGGCATTCATTATCTGTTGTCCCTTTTCTACACTAAAGCAGGCGCTAAGGCCCGATCACATGACTGGGCAGTCTAAGAATACTTAAGTATACAGACCTTTCCATTTGGCAGGAATTTAAAATTGACAAGCAGTGTTCAGCAATGAGCCCGGACCAGAAATGGTTTATGCTACCGAGTCTTGCCAGACTTCTGACAAATAGCAGAGCCAAGTAGGTAGTAATGACTTTCCTGCTCCCAAACAAAGCATCAAACAGTTCAGTTAATATGTTTCAAGCAACTATATTAAAAAATTGCAAATTAATCATACTAATTGCCGTTTTTGTGCAGTTTTGTGAGTCACATTTTTCATCTACTGATTATAGTCGGGACTTTAAATATCCATAGTCCAATTAAATTAACAAAACGTAATTTGGTACAGAGTGCTTAAAGCAGAATTCTAGGAATTCAGCAACTTTCTAAATAATGCTGGCTTGCTATGGGTTATGTCCAACAAGGTGCAGGCACTTATCTCATTATCTACATATCACAGTATTACCGAGTCACTAAACTCCCAAAGCTCTGAAAGGAGAGACACTGTCTACAGCAGCAGCTCTGCCACCCATCATCTCTGATGTCCGTTTACAGAAGGCATCCCAGAGTGGGGCTTTAATGAACATCCACTTGATCACTCTTCAAGGTTCACACTTAGAATGCACAGAACAATCTCTTTCTCCACGCAAACCGGAAGATAAATTCTAGGACGACATGGACTCCTCCCACCATCTTTAGACAAACCATCACCCTAAGCTCCAAAGTAAAAAGCCTCGGAGTTATCTTTGACTCAGACATGTCTATGGATGCACAAATAGGATCAGTGAATCTCACTATCTTCTCTGCTTGCTGCGTAGACTCATCCCTTTCATCCCGGAAGAAGACACAGCAGTAGTAGTTGGAACACTAATTGATTCCAGACTCGACTACGCAAACTCCCTCTACCTAGGACTACCGAAATACCAGATTTCTCATCTACAAGTCGTCCAGAACACTGCAGCCAGACTGGTAACGGGTAAAAAAACATGGGAACCAATCTCCCGGTCATGAGGACCCTCCACTGGCTAGCTGTATAGGATCGGGTGACATTCAAGATCATGTGCCTCACCCACAAATGCATGCAAGGAAACGCACCGCAATACGTATGCAAGAAAATAAAACACTACACCCCAAATCGGGCCCCACGATCATCTAATCAGAACCTCCTCCGCATCCCAAAGTCCCGCTACAAATCTAAAGGAGAACTAAGATTTGCAGTCCAAGGACCACGGTTATGGAACGCTCTAACTACAGACATTCGGATGGAAGAAAACCATCGGGCCTTCAGAAAAAAAGTAAGACCCATCTATTCTGAAAGCGTGGCTGGACGACGACAATGGATACAGCATTTGCATTTGTAGCGCTATACAAGTTACTCACTCACTCAACCAAATACTGTGGCCATTGTACACATGTTCATGCTCCCTTCTAAAATTGATGTCTGGGAACCCCTAACTCCACCCACTACCCTTAAATCCTCACTTACAGTTTTATAGTTGGTAAGTCAATCCAGTTCAACCTCTGTGGGTGTATGTGTGTGTCAATGTCAAAAATCGTTGAGATTAAAAAACGACCTATGCAGCTTAAGTTTAAACTGCTTCTCCATTGTGTGGCCCCATGTTTTTTTTAAACTTTCTGAAACTGAATAGTTTTCTTCCTACGAATTTAGGTATTTGTATATCGCTATCATATCTCCTCTCAAGCGTCTCTTCTCTAGGAGACTCAGTGCTTGAGGTCGTTCCTCGTAATTGAGGTCTTCCAGTCCCCGTATTATTTTTTGTGCCCTTCTCTGGACTCTCTCCAGCTTCAGCACATGCTTCCTGAAGATTGGTGACCAGAACTGGACGGAATACTCCAGATGTGGCCAAACCAGAGTTTTATAAAGTGGCAGGCTTATCATTTTATCTCCTTATTATGCATGCTAATAGTCTCCTGGCTTTGCTTGCTGCAGCTTGACATTGCACGCTATTGCTCAGTCTGCCATCTACCAGGACCCCAAGGTTTTTCTCCACTCCTCTTACTAAAGTAAGACAAGATTACCCTAACATATTCTTTACTTCCCTGAGTCCACAGTCACATGATGTGTTGAGTCTTGAGTCTTCTCTCCCAGACTAAAGTGTAGGAAGGTCCTTCTACAGCATCAATACACAGTGGAAGGGTCCATCTTCATGGGCGAAAGGGACACTTCCCATTGGCTGTCTAGCAGCAGGGCCCTTTCAGACTGCAGGAGCATGACAATGTCAATGTCACCAAGAGAGGTGGCAAGATGGGCCCTCTACTCCCGGAAGAAAGTCATGTGACAGCAGACTTAGATAGGTAAAAAAGGTATTTTTATATTTGTATTTTACTTTTGTAAATAGGTGTGAACTAATGAGTGATGGGGGAGGGGAATTAATTTAGGCCAGAGATTAGCTTTTTTTAAACTGGAACAGTGATGACAAATTAAATCCTGTATCTCATTCCCTCCTTTTTTTATCAAGTTTTATTTGAGAATGCAGAATTCAGAAGCAGGCATATTGAGACTGGAGTAGCTCTGTGATGTCAGTTGACAGCAGGCTATAGCCCACAATCAGGAGGACAAAAGTAAGTGCACTCTTGTGACCCAGAAAAAAAGTATGGACAAATAACCTTTGGACAAACTTCTCTTTTAGACTCGATTCACATTTATGCATGTTGCTTTTGAGCATTTCTGCAGTGCTTTTTACCGTGCTTCCCCGCTGACAGCTGAATGTATAAAATAAATCATGAAAAAAACGGTCTGGTATGAATATGGAGGGGACAACCCCAACATCTATACCAGACCCTTATCCGAGCATGCAGCCCAGCAGGTCAGGAAAAAGGAGGGACGAGCGAGCGAGCGCCCCCACTCCTGAACCATACCAGACCGCATGCCATCAACATGGGGTGATCTGTGTTCCCACCCCAAAGCACCTTGCCCCCATGTTGATGGGTACAGGGGCCTCTTCCCGACAACCCTGGCCAATGATTATTGGGGTCTGTGGGCGGAGGGCTTATTGGAATTTTGGAAGCCCCCTGACCTCAGAAGGGACATGCTCTCCGGGTGACGTCATTGTATAGTCACGCCCTATGGCTACATAAGAGATGTCATACAGTAGGGGACATCACAATGGAGGAAGACAGCATCAGAACAAGAGCAAACTTTTTTGTTTTTAGCTGGTAACCAGTGGCGAGGAAGAAGATAGCGGCGCGAAAGAAGACAACTCCAGGAAAGACAACGGTGGGAGAAGATGTCTCGGGGAGAAGACGACTCCGGCAGAGACAGCAGCGGGAGAAGACTGCTCAGGGAGAAGACAGCGCTATTTCTTAAATAAAAGTTTTTACATTTTACTGCTTTTTTTGGTGAATGAGAAGGAGGGGGCTGAGATCTGGGGGCCCCCCTTCATACAGTAAATGTAAAAAAAAAAAAAAAGACACCAATAGCGTCAAAAATCGCTGTAAAAACGCAGTACTTTTGCTTTTGGGTGCGGGTCCATTGAAGTCTATTAAGACCCTACAAAAACGCAGAGGCACAAAAATGCAATGATATGAACATGTTCCATAGGCAGATGAGGATTAATATAAAAAATATGTACCAATATCTAAAATCAAACAAATGATCAATTGGTAAACAGCACTATAGTTGGATAAATGTCCAGTCACACATATAAATTAATAAATAAATAAGTAAATGATGATGTGGCAGAAATAGTCCTAAAGTGGTAAGTGCTTCTAGGGTTAAGTGGGTAGTGCACTACCCACTTAACAACTCTGGTAGCAACAAGCACTCTGCTAATCAATTTTTTTGCATCCTCCTCATAATAAAATTCAGGCTGCTTTTATCTAAGTTGACAGAGAACTTGTCAGAAGTTATCATGCTGATAACAGAAGAACAAAGCAGGAGACAGCTATGGCACATAGTGCTTTGAAGAGACATAAGAAAACATTGCAGATATATGTGCCCAGCTTAAATTTCATGAATAGGGTTTACATCCACTTTAAAGCATTTGTTAACCCCCCCCCCCCCCCAACAAAAATTGATTCCCTTAAAGCATGTCATACAGCACAGTGCTTGTGCTGTGTCATTTAGCCCCCTGTAACACTTAAAATACCTGGCTGATTCTGCCTGGCTATACCATCCCCCCTGTACCTTGCCCAATATATAAGGCGTGATCAGCGTATATGCCTTCGTTAGCCGCAGCCCTTCTGTGTCTCCTCCCCCTCCTTCCCTGCCTGTCTGCTCGTACCACTGCCTCCCTGCTCTCATATCTGCTACTAAATCCTGTAATCCCCTATGTACCATAATAATAAGTGTCTCTGTGCTATGTAAACAATCTGCTGAATTGTACCTATATGGTCCCTGGTGCTCAGGTGACTGTCGGCTCTCTCTCATCTCATTCCCTCCTCCCCGACTGACGTCAGTGGGAGGGGGAGGACCCGCCCACTAGAGCTTAGAGTCGGGGAGAGAAGAGAGTTGACAGTCAGCTGAGCACCAGGAGTCAAGCTCATACAAGACCAATCCGGCATATTTTTTTTACATACCACAGGCACAGGGAAAAATATTATAATGGTATAGAGAGGATGGGAGGATTTAGTAGAAGTGGATTAACAACCACTTTAAGTTATTTAACTCCGGTTTATTGGTGCACAGTACTTGCTCAAATTTGAATGCTCTAACCTTCACAAAATGTCATTAGTGACTGCCATCTGCTTACTAGCATGTTCTGCATAATTATGGTTGTGCAAAACTGAATCATATCGACATGTAAGAATGCAAATACAGAGAAGCAAATTATATACTAAATGATATATCTAAAACGCACAAATGATTTACTAACACCTAAAATCAATGGACATGTCAGGCAACAAGCTTAAAGAGACTTGACCAGAGGCCTTGCATGTTAGCCAATACCCAGCATGGCTGCACCCGTATGTGCAGAAATGCGTACACACGTAATAGTGCACATCGGCACACGTCACCTGTGAGATTGTGGCGCCCTCTGACCTATAAAAGCCTGCCTGATGCTTACAGACATCGATGATTGATCTTCAGCTTCCTGTTATCCTGTGTGCTTTGCTTGTGAACTACCTGGTTCTGAAACGGCTTGCTCTTAAGTTCCTCTAGTCTCTTTCCTGGCTTTTGGCCTTAGCTTGTCCACAGATTTGCTCATGTCTCCTCCCCTGTGTATGACCCCCAGCTTGTCTGACCACATCACTGATCTCCTGTTTACAGACCACTGGCTCTCTTACCTTTTGAAACAATCTCTGACTACACCTATTGTCTTGCCCAGCCTGCTGTGATCTGCCTGAGGTGTCCTGCTATTCCACAAGGCAAGAGTTACCTGCTGTGACCAGCTTACTGATGCACCCTGGCATTCTGCACACCTACCAGTTATTATGGGTCCTGCTGCTCGAAACATCTGGTACCCACATGCAGAAGTTCTCTACACCAGCATCATCCACCTGTGGCACCGCTGGCAATCCCTGCTTCTTTGGGCTTAGTGATTCCTATTTCCAACTCCCAGGGACACCAAGCACTCAGGGACAAGGAGACCCCTCTCAGCATTTCAGCTTTAGGACTAGGTACGTGACAGGACACTTTTTTGCACAACTACTTCTCTGGACCTTTCGACTGCCTTTGATACGGTTGACCACCCCCTCCTCCTCAAAAAAGTTACTCCTTTGGTCTCTGTGACTGTACTCTGTTGATTCTCAAACTACCTTACCCACCTTACCTGCAGTGTCTGCTTTTTTTCTCCATCGGGGTCCCCTGAAGTTCTGTTCTTGGACCTCTCTTATTCTAAATCTACATGTCCTCCCTGGATCAGCTGATATCCTCCTATGGCTTTCAATATAATTTCTATGCTGACGACACCCAAATCTATCTCTCTACCCATCAGCTCACTCCATCAGTCTCCTCAGGCATCACTAATTTACTGACAGACATATCAGTCTGGATGTCACACCACTTCCTCAAACTCAATCCATCTAAAACCAAGCTTGTAATATTTCCTCTCCCATGTGCCCCTTCCCCTGACTTCTTAGTCAAGATCAAGGGCACCACCTGTCCCTGGAACCCATGCTAGGTGTAATCCTGGACTCTCCTTTCGACCCCACATCCAATTACTGTCCAAAGCTTGTCGCCTCAACATCTCAAACATATGCCCCTTCCTAACCAATGACACCACAAAGCTCCTAATCCACTCCCAGGTTATCTCTTGCCTCGACTACTGCAACTCCCTCCTTATTGGCTTACCTTTACATAGGCTGTCCTCCCTTCAGTCCATTGTGAGTGCCGCTGCCAGACTTATCCATTATACCAACCGTTCAGTATCTGCCATCCCTCTTTTCCAATCTCTCCATTCACCCAACAAATGAAATTCAAAATACTGACAATGCCTTACAAATCCATTTACAACTTGGCCACCATTTACACCACTAACCTAGTCTCAAAATACCAACCAAACTGTTCTTCTCTTTTCTCCCTGCTCTAATTCCCTGGTCACCCCATCCCATGTTCACCTCTAGGAATTCTCCTGGGCCTCTCCAATCTCATGGAATTCCCTACCCCAATCTGTCCTACTATCTTCTACTCTGTCCCCATTTAGGCGATCCCTTTCTTTTGATAAGCCTATCCTGCCTTCACCTAACAACTGTACTTTTATTTTCTCCATCAGCTTACCCCCCACAGTCATAATCTTTTGTGTTACTTGACCCTCCCTTTTAAATTGTAAGTTCTAATGAGCAGGGCCCTCGGATTCCTCCTGTATCGAATTGTATTGTAACTGTAATGTCTTCCCTCATGTTGTAGAGCACTGCACAAACTGTTGGCGCTATATAAATCCTGTATTATAATAATATTATTTATATACAGTATGTGGCCAGTGTGGGAGGCCAAGATGAAAATGTAAGTCACAAGAAGATCCATGCAGTATTGCAACAATTCTTACCTCTTTTCCCCATTCATCAATTGTCCTCCATAGATGATTATAATCCAAAATCACAAATAAATTCCATGATGGAGGAAACGACCCATGAAATGCATATGTTTTACCCTTGAAAAGAGAAGGAAAAACAGAGAGTAATTGTATATTTTATCATATGTAATAAAAAATGGTTAAATACGTTTTGAGTCAACAGCATTAACTGCAGATTAGAACGTTTAATAGGTTCTCGATTAAATGTTGTGGTAACGAAGAACCACCTTTGTTCAGAATTATTGAAGGCCTTTTCTGCATTAATAATTATAATTGCTGGATCACATTTAGAGTTGTGATTGACATGTTCGAACACTGACAATACCCTCTGAATATTGGATAGGGTCTTTTGTAAAGCGTGCCTGAGCAGGAGCTATGAGGGAAGCCAGGAGGTCAGACAGACACAATTTAGGGTAGAATTGTGGTGTTAACATTCATTAATGATTATTACCATGTATTACCTAGGGAAAGAGGTAAAGAGGTTTTGGTAAAGCTTTGATTTACACCAATCAGCCATAACATTAAAATCACTGACAGGTAAAGTGAATTGATTATCTTGCTACAATGGCATCTGAAAGTTGGTGAGATATATTAGGGAGTAAACTTGTTGTCCACAAAGTTGATAGGGTGCGTGCCATTGTAATTGTTTACTTTTTTTTTTTTGTAAATTGACCTTTAGCAAGGTCTATGTGGTATTTACCAAGCATTTCAAATTTTTGAGGTAAATACTGCAAAAACCTCTGCTGAATTGACATTCTCATTGGATACTTGACCCAAATATTGCATGCAATATCTTTTAGTGAATCGGGCCCTATGTTTCAAGCACATTTCTGTTTCCTGAAAGTTTTAGCATATAAACAAAATACAATTCATGATATACATAATCAATTTTAAGCAAGTAATAGATGTATTATGTCTCATACTTGCCATGGGGCTACAGTAACGGTCCAATAAACAGGATGACCCTGTTTTAGCTGTCTATGTCCCTGGTCCCTATATAGGGTCCAGGATTCACCTGTCACAGTGGGCACTCCCCCTCAATGGGGCCTTCTGTGTCCAAGTTCCATAAGGATGGACCTCAGCCCTGGACCTGTATAGCACTCTGTGGCTAATTGTAGGCCTTGCATCAAGTGCCAAGCTGAGCGCCCAAGCAAGATTCAGTGCCTGAAGCCTTTTAGGCCATCTCCAGAATGTGGGGCCGGATAAAGGTCCTCGGCGGCCTGCAGGCGGCCCGCGGGCCGTGGTTTGAGGGCTCCTGTGTTAGGCTAAGAATGACCTCTTTGTAAGAAGAAGAGGTCCATCACCTTAAAACACGTGCAAAAAACTACAAAGTGGGATTGGGTTATAGGAGGAATACAAGGTGGCATGTCCTCAAAAGCTTTGCCAGTTTCCACACACTTGCAGTTACCAGGTACTATAGCCAAGGGTCTATGAATAATATCAAGTCTGTGCCCTGTACTGCACGATTAAGATATTTATTTTTAACTTTACTAGAAAAAAATATTCAAAAACAGCGTGCACTTCCTTTAAAATATTTTCTAAATCACTGGTTTGAATTAAGTAATATCTTGAAATAAACCTCTTTGTTCAAGCATCTGCCAAATACCAGCTTTACGGTCTAGGAGATGTCAAAGATCAATGTACAATATTTAAGAAAAAAAATATAAAGCAAAAGTCAAGGATCAATGTGCACTGTTTATTGTCTGTCTCTCGCTCTCTCTAAGTGTTAATTATTATGAAACAGTAAAATCTAACCATGCTTGAGGGAAAGATGAATTCACAGTGTACGTGACAGAGCACAAGTACAACAGAACATACATAATAAACAGCCTTCGCATGCTGTTTCCATAAAGTGTGTTGGTGGTATATTGAAGCCATTAATCACTATAGCTTCGAAAACTTGAATTCAACAATAATGCCTGAAATAGCAATTTTTTCCTTATCTTTCTCACAAAGAGCTCTAGAGGAAAGGTTATAAGGAGTAGAGAATATGAAAAATGAACCTTTGAAACCTTCATATAAAAATATATTGCACTTCAAAAACAAGATATCCTGAAGATGGAAAAAAACAGTCAAGTAAAACCACAAGATACCACATAAACTGTTTAGATACATACAGGGGGCAATGGAGCCTAACAGAGAAAGCAATGAGTATGCCCTATATACTCAGGGGGTCTACCGGAGAATCCTCTTCTGTCTCGCAAGCCAGTCTGCTCCTGGATATATATTTATGAATGCAGACATACAGTATATTTCTATGTCGGGGTATTAGTGCTTATTTATTACATATACAGGCTTATGCACTTAGGCATGCCATAGACGGTGCAAATGATTTTCCTGCAACCCCTCTGCATGGATCGGGAGTCTGATTCATCCCTGAGGTACATGTGGTTACAGATTTTTAAACTTAAGGCCTTGTTCCCACCATGGACGTCAGTTTTTCTGCTTGCGTTCTACAAGGGTTTATAGAAAACAACGGTTCTCTATGTGCTCTGTTCATAACCACAATGTGCAGATTTTTTGTGCAGGAATCTGCAACATGTTTGCAGTTTTCTGCAAGGGAAAACAACTGCCATGACATCAACATTGGTGTGAACAGGGCACATAACTGCATGCGCATGAAAACTGATGTCAATGTGCATAAAAACTGACTGAAACGTGCATGAATGTGGCCGCCTGGGGAGGTTCCCGCATGACTGGTGGCTCAGCGATGAACAGACAGCTTTCGCCATGTGAGTTAGTGTCTAGGATGTGAAAGTGATATATACAGTATTTACATGCATTATGTCTGTTTGTTTATCACCATATATATATACTTTATTATATGTATGTTCTTATCTAAAAAGATCTGCAAAAAATCCCGAAGAAGTAACTTAAAGGGTCACTAAGGCCCCTTTCACATTGAGGCGTTTTTCATGCGGTAAAGCGCTAAAAATAGCACTGCTATACCGCATGAAAAAACATGCCCTGTAGTGTTCAATGTGAAAGCCCGAAGGCTTTCACACTGAAGCGGTGCGCTAGCAGGAGTGCTCCAAAAGTCCTGCTAGCCGCATCTTTACCGCGGTATAGGAGCGCTGTGTTCACCGCTCCTATACCGCGCCTTCCCATTTAAATCAATGGGAAACCGCGGTAATAGCGCGGTATTAACCCTTTTTCGGCCGCTAGCGGGGGTTAAAACCTCACCGCTAGTGCCCGAATATCGCGATAAATACGACGGTATAGCGGCGCTACAAATAGCGCGGCTATACCGTCACCGCGACTCCACGCCTCAATGTGAAAGAGGTCTAAAGGAAAACATTTTTTTTGCTGAAATGACTGTGTACAGGGTATAGAGACATAAAAATTAACCGATTCCTTTTACAAATGATTACAAATAGATAAAAATCAATCATATAATGTGCCTGTAGATTAGTTTCATTTTTAAATTGGTTTCATGTTTCTGTGATGTAAAGAGACACACAGAACAAAAACAAACAGATACAGGGCAGTGTTTTGTTTTTAAAATGAATCTGATTGGTTCTGAGGAGTTTTAGGCTCCATTCACACCTAGGCGTTTTGTCGCCCTATGCCCAAAGCTGTAGCAGGCTGAAATACGCTGGAGGGGCGAATTTACATTGTCGGCTATGGAGATGGTTCACATCTCTACGCCGAACGCCGAAACGCCGTACGCCTGAAGCTCAAAACAGGTTCCGGACCCTTTTTTTCAGGCGTCTTCGGCGTTCGGGCATAGCCGACAATGCTAAAATCACCCCTCCAGCGAAAAACAAGGAGCGACTTTTCGCAGCAAATCACGGGGACAAAACGCAGATTTTATGTCGCCGCAATACGCCGCATACCACCTACGCCTAGGTGTGAATGGAGCCTAAGACACACAGTAATGACAGCTTGGACCACAGTGAAAAGCTGCCATGAGATTTTTCATAAAGAGCCAGACAAGCAGGAAGTGTGGAGATCAGAGCAGAATTACAGCAACTTCAAAGCAAAAATGAACAATGAGGACATGAAACCAGGACTGCAGTAAGGTAAAGGAAGCTATTTAGCTAAAAAAAAAAAAAATCCCTTTAGTGATCCTTTAATGTTGCAAAACATGTAGAGTGAAACACACAAGGACTAGTGGTACCCCAATATTTTGTGGATTGGTTGATGCACTTTATGGTTGTAAAAAATATATTTTTAAAACATTTTTCACCATTGTTTTGTATAAAAATATTTTTAATGTAGACCAACAAATTGTTTACTTTTACTTACATGCCTATTTTTCCTTTCCCCATTATTTTTCCTTTGAGCTCCAACATATAAAACGTGCGTGAAAAATATGCAAGTGAAATCTGTGCAGTTTTCCCATCATTTTTAATGCACGTATGGTGTGAACAAACCCTAATTGTAACAATACGGTAAGTTGTGTATAGACACTTGAATCATCCGACACCTGTAACAGGTGTGGGATGGGCTATTTAAGAACTGACACTCTGGCTTCTGTATGTTATGATTAAGCACAAGTTCATGTGAAACGCATCAACACCAGCTATTTTGAGTCCTTTTAAATGTAATTTTCTGTTAGGCCGCGTACACACGATTGGTCAAAACCAATGAAAATGGCCTGAAGTTCAGTTTCATCAGTCCAAACCGATCGTGTGTAGGCAACATCAGTCAGTTGTCCTTCGGTCCTAAAACAGAGAACTTGCTTTAAAATTGAACCGATGGACACCTGACCGATGGGTCAAAACAGATCGTTAGTATGCAAAGGAATCGGTCAAAAGGCTGCGCATGCTCATAATCAAGTCGACGCATGCTTGGAAGCATTGAACTTCGTTTTTTTCAGCACGTTGTTGTGTTTTACGTCACAGCGTTCTGACACGATTGTTTTTTTAACCGATGGTGTGTAGGCACATCAGACCGTCAGTCGGCTTCGTCGGTTAACCGATGAAAACGGTCCTTTGGACCGCTCTCGTCGGATGGACGGATCGTGTGTACGCGGCCTTAAAGATTATACAATAAATGGTTTATACAGATCGGCAGTGGTGTGTGGCCATTTCTTCTGGATATGCTGTGTTGCGGTGGAGAGGACCCATGTGTGAAGACCATTAAGCTGTCTAAATCTCACCTAGAGAAGTGTTTCCTTTCCCCAATGATGACAGCTAAAAGTACTGAGATGAGTCAGGCCGCGTACACACGATCAGTTTCCTCGGCAGAATCCATCAAGAAACTCGGTGGGAGAGCTTTTTTGCCGAGGAAACCGGTCGTGTGTACATTTTTCATCGAGGAAACTGTCGAGGTACTCGACGACCAAAAAAAAGAGCAAGTTCTCTTTTTCCTCGATGGGAGTCCTAATTGGCTCGTCGTGTTCCTCGTCGGGCTGCTTTTCGACAAGAAACTCGAGCGTGTGCATGCTAAGAAACCTGTGCACCCTCAGTAAAAGTAGCGTTTGTAATTGAAATAGCACATTTGTCACACTGTAACAGACTGAAAAGTGAAAATGTCTCTTACCAAACTTTTTCCTAACACGCATTAACATGAGATTAGCAAAAGCAGCCCCTGCCGTTGTATGTGTTGAATTCACCGTGTTTGAGAACGAGGAGATTTGGTCTTGACTGTGTGTACGCAAAGCAAGCTTGTCATGTTCCTCGACAAGCCTAACAAGGAACTCGATGAGGAAAACGATGTGTTTCGCCTGACGAGTTCCTCGGTCGTGTGTACGAGACCTCACTGGTTGTTAGAGGAAGGGAGTCACCGCTCCAGATGGGTCTTGAAGGCAATTGAGGAACCTCTCAGAACACCAGGGTGCGGGCAATGCACGAAGCAAAATGTGAGAAATAGGAAAAGGGGGATGGACAGCCGCACTCCAGGGAAACTCCAAATAAAGTTGTCTTTATTAATACAAAATGGGCATGCAAAAAACAAACACAGCCACAGGACAGGACAGCCGACGCGTTTCACACTATGTTAGTGCTTAGTCATAGTGAATGAGGCCTAAAAGTCTTTTGTTATACAGTATCTGTTCAATAAATGCAAAACAAAAGCCTGGATCGTGCCAGAAATCCAATGAGCTCATAGATTCTTGGGTTATCTGAATCTGCTGCATTATCAACTAGTATTGTTTCAAGTGTTGTATGTTATCAGGGTGAGGATAGGTGGCATGTTCTAAAGTTCTAACACACATCCTGGCTTGGGGTGCAAATACTTCTTCGCCGTGGATACAGTGTGGTAAGTGTGCCTTGACACGCTAGGACAGAAAAAGTGTTATTGGAAGGATCACAATGTGAAAAGAACTGAAAAATAATAAAACAAATGCAGTCACTGCATCTAAACTGCAATATACCGCATTTTTGTTTTTGGGTGTAGATACACTTTAATGACAGGTCCACTTTTGAGGGAAATAGGCCCATTCCACACAGAATCTCTTAACCACTTCCCGTCTAGCGGCATGCCTGTACTCCGCTCTCCACTATAGTAACCTATAAGGGATAACAATACATCACTTCCAGTTTGCCCGGAAGTCAATAGCGACATTTTTTGAACATCAAAAGCATTCAAAAGCCCAGATCTTGGTGTTTGAATGCTTTTAAGTTAAGAAGGGGGATTTGGGGTCTTATATAGCCCAAATCTCTCCATTAATGGTACCATGGGCCTATTGCTGTCACAAGGATGTTTACATTCCTTGTGACAGCAATAAAAGTGATAAAAAAAATGTTTTTTTTTAAAGCAACAGCGTAAAAAAAAACAATGAATTATTTAAAATTAAATGTAAATGCCCCTATCTTCCGCGCTCCCATGCAAAGGCTAACGCGTGCGTCCGTCACACACGCAAACAGCACTCTTCCCACACATGTGAGGTATCACTGTAAATGTCAGATTATGGCCAGTAAGTCTAGCACTATACCTCCTCAGTAAATTGAAAGTAGTAACCTGTAAAGTGTCGTCTATGAATTGTAAAATTTACGTAGTTTGTCACCATTGCACGGGCATGTACAATTTTGAGTGTGACATGCTTGGTATCTTTACATAAAAAAAAAAAAAAAGTGTTTGAAAAACACTGTGCCAATACTGTGTGTCGTAAAAAAAATGCAAAACCCACCAATTTATTCTCTAGGGCCTCTGCTTTAAAACAATATATAATGTGTGGGGGTTCTAAATAATTTTCTAGCAAAACATACTGATTGTAGTATTGTGTTGTGCTCAACCAAACTCAATTTACAAAAATATCTTCATAACAACTGTGCAAATAACCTTATTTTATCAATTTTAGTATCCATGAATAAAAAAAAAAGTGACTAGTGTGAAGCCTTGGCTTAGGTACATAAAACCCTCTCAGGTAACAGTGTAAATGCCAATGAATACAAAACGGAGATAGTCTCTCTGCACCATGAGTCCAAAGTAAAAAACAAAAGGAAAAAAGTCAAATTCCAATCAGGTGAATGATGTAAGAATAGTCTGAACTAAACTTAGTTTATGATCCCAGGGGTTTTGTGATGACACCCACAGACACCTTCACCCAAAGTGACAGATGGAATGCTCGCTTACCAACTCCACTGGACCCTCCTCTATGGATGGTCATGACACTCTTTTTTGGGCACTAGGAGTGGACCCAAAATCTCCACTATGGACACTCCTCAATAAATTAGGGACACCACTATTTACATATGGCAGTGATGTTCTATACCTGGTAACTCATCTAAGTTAAACAGATACAGTAGAAGCACCTCCACAGTGTAAAAAAGCTTAAAACTATTTATTTATCATACACTCATACTCACACTAGGTAGAGAACAATGTGCATAGAAGTAGATTAAAAGACGGCATGTAAGAGGCGCATGCACGGCAGCTCCCAAGATGGCCGCCGGTTTCTAGAGCTCCGCTCCACCATGGCCCTGTTTTAGCCACCGGAGCTCTCAGGGCGCCCCCACTCGGTGCTCTCACCGGGATTATCGTGTGGGGGAGACCCCCGGGAGCAAGTGGATGTAGGCGGTGCCGGTCAGGAGGGACCTATCGCGGCAAATGGCGGCTGCTCCCGGCCCCCTCAGCTATGCTAAAATGGCCGCGGCACAGCAAGGCCTACATTTAGCGGAGGACACGGGGGAATCTATTGCTGACCAAGACCTGGTCCCACCGCCATCCCTAGGTACTGATTATCCCCCCTGCCCTGGCTGCTTCCCCGGCATCCACCGAATCCCTGCTGGGACGGCTGAGCGCAGGACCCCCTTAAAACCCGATGCCGGATCCCCATACAGGCCTATTGCTGGAGGTCAGTGATGCAGCAGAATCCACTCCCACCCCCACTGACTTTCCTTCCATGATGGAAGCCTTTTCACAAATGCTCTCCAAGAGCTTAGCCCTTAATGCAGCCCAGATCACTTCATCCATCTGTGCGGATCTGCCGCAGATTGGGATGAGAATGGACACAATAGAGAAAATGGTTGATCAAGCTGTAGCTCAAATTAACCAAAACACAGCCAGGCTGCAAGATGTTCAGGATCAATTAGAAACTGCCTTTGCCAAGATCAACGATCTTGAGAACCGATCAAGACGCTATAACTTTAGGATCAGGGGGCTCCCCGAATCGGAGAAGGAGGTGCAGGCAGCCGTGAAATCCTTTATTAAAAGCCTTATCCCAGATATAGCAGACCACCGCCTGGAGCTGGACAGAGCTCACAGGGCTCTGCAACCCCCCGTTCAGACGGCCTCCCCAGAGACATTATAGTAAAACCTCACTTATATTCAGTAAAGAAGGAAGTGATGAGGAAATCCAGGAGCGCGGAAAACCTTACTCTGGATGGTCACAAAGTTCATATTTTTGCTGATCTTTCCCCATACACGGTGCAGAAAAGGCGACCGCTTAAACCATTGTTGCAGCTTCTGATGGAGAAAGAAATCACTTATAGATGGTCTTTCCCCCTACGGCTGAACTTTTCCTTCAAGAACAAAAGCTATGGCTTCTCATCTCTGGCTGAGGGTGAACGACTGCTGACACATCTGGGGATTCTGTCCCGGGACCCCCCCACCTATGCAGACCGGCAGAAGCAGTCCGGCCTCTACGAAGAGACCCTCGCCAGCAAGCCTGCTGCAGCACACTTGGCTAAAGCAAGGCTCCAAGGAAAATCTCCAGACTTGATGGCCTTTCCCCCCCCCTTTTTTTTTGGTTCTGTAAACTTCCACTTTCCATGTTGCTCACGTTTTAGTGTGAACTACCCGCTACTACCCCTCTTGGGGGTCCCCGCTGGAGCGGAAATCCTGCCTACAGTGATTAGTGTCTTACACTTTTAATGCAATCGCCATCCTCAGTCTCCCACGTAGTGGTAATTTACTGATAGCCTTGGGTGGGGGCGTTGTGTTCACATTTCCCGAGATACAGTGTGTTCCCATTAAGGCCTGTCGGGGACTGGGAACCGTTGCACCTACCCTGTCGGGGGCTTTCTCTCTGAAATGTTTTGGAGTGGTTAACTGTTCATTGACAGGTGAATTCGCCTTGCCTGCGGATGGCCGCTGTTGGCATATTATACTCACTTATGTCATTGATGTAATGTATGTGTGATTTCTATCACAGGATTCCTAAGATATTGTCTTTGTGAATGACTTTATTTTTTTTGTATCATTCCTTCTGATATCTGTTATCTTTTGAAAATCTTCAATAAATTCAGTAAAAAAAAAAAAAAAAAAAGCCGGCATGTAACTTACAATCTACAACACTGTCAGATCAAGGCTCTGCCTGACCGGATTCGTCATTAAAAGACGTCTTGCGTCTGATTGATTACTAATTGTTACATGTGAACAAAAAGTACCAAAAAAGGCCCGTATTTGAAGTGGTGGAAGTATAAATCTATTGGCAATTTTTGTTTTTAATTTTAGATACAGTAAGAAAGGGGTAGAACCCCTGCTGAGGGGAAAAAACAGGAAGCGAGAGGAAATATTATTCCAAAGTGTGACAAAAGTCCTCATCTAAAGATTTCCTTTGTATCCTGGTTCTGGTTACAACCCAAAATTTGGAACTTAGGATTTATTTAGGATTTTTTTTATATATATAAAAAACTTTAGTTATAATTTAAGTGCTGTTGTAGCTTCATAATCCAGGGCCAAAATAAGAAACATGTAATATTTTATCCCCAGAAAGTGCTTAGTTGCTTTTGGATTACTATTTTTAAAAATATAATGCATTATCTATAATGAAATGACCGTTTACAGGGTATAGGGACATAATAGTTAACTGATTCCTTTTAAAAAAACGATTAAAAATAGATAAAAATCAATCATATAATGTACCTACAGTTTCTAGCTTTGTTTTTGCATGTTGTTTCCTGCTTCTGTGATGTACAGAGCCACAGAGCCAATACAGGGCAGTGATGGTGTGGAAAACGAAACTGATTGGTGCTGAGGGGTTTTAGACGCACAGTAATCACACCTCCTTGATTAGTGACCACAGAGAGAAAGCTCCCAGGACTGTGGTTATCAGGAAACAGACAACCAGGAAGTGTGGAGATCAGAGAAGAATTACAGCAACTTGAGAGCAAAAACTAACAATGAGGACATGAAAACAGCACTGCATTAGGGTAAAGGAAGCTATTAAGATAAAAAAATAATTTCCTTTACAAAACCTTTAATATAACTGGATGTAGCCTCTTATATCTACAGACTTGATATCATAGTACATTAAAGTGATATCACAAATAAAAAAGTAGGGAGCCAACTAAATAAGGGTATGCATAGGTACCACCAGGTAATTATCCACACAATCCAATCGAGTGGGACTCAGTGGCCAAAAGGAAGCTTATGAATAATTTGCACAATACCAAAGAGAGGGCACAGTGCTAAGTGCCACATAGAAAGAGCCCATGGAAATAATACCATGAATTTGTATAACACCTGCATGTTCGCAGATACTATGGCAACCATTGAATTGCAAATAAAAGAGGGGTAGAGAAAGGAAGCGCCACCTAAGTGCAGTATTAAAGAGGTTCTTTTAATGACTCATTGTACAAAACACACTTACAAGAAGGTAAGGAAAGAAGGCTCATCTGTAACATCCTCGGATGTTACAGATGAGCCTTCTTTCCTTACCTTCTTGTAAGTGTGTTTTGTACAATGTGTCATTAAACGAACCTCTTTAATACTGCACTTAGGTGGCGCTTCCTTTCTTTACCACTCTTTTGTTTACCACAGAGTCAGCTCTCTGAGGACAGCAGCCGCCATTGAACAACCAAATCACCTGCATTTTTTTAACCATTGAACTGCCTATTACTATTACTTCTAATGGACTAATCACCATACCCCTACCACACATGTACTTTGTATGTGCGCTGACAGTTATCTTTCCTATTGAATTGTAAATGACCATAAACCAGCCAAAACTATTATAGCCTATCAATGTTCCTGTGTTGTCTTATGCTTTGTTTTACGTGTTTTTTTAAGTGTGTTTGTCCTTGGTCCCAGACAACGTTGTCTACATAATGTTAGGTGCAAGATTTCTGTTTATTTAATTTTTTGGGTATTTGGTCATACTCTTTTTCAATAAATTAAAATATTTTATATATTCATGGTATTATTTCCCTAGGCTCTTTCTAAGTGGCACTTAGCACCGTGTCCTCTCTTTGGTATAGTGCATTTTTTTTATACATTAAAGTGATACCTGCCCTAATCCTCCTCTTTTTGGTTCTCCTGCGGTGCTCCTGGCTCCTCCTCTCCTTTGTGTGCCAACATAGGAAGCCACTTCCAATTGTGGCACACCTGTGAGCTTGATCCCAAGCCATGCTGCCTGCATCTATAGACACACACAGTGTGGCTTGGCCATGCCCCCTGATCCTTTATTACAGCATTTGACTGACATCAGTGCCTCAGCAAAGCCAGAAAATGCATTAACCTCTTTGCGCCGAATGCACGCAAATATGCGGTCTCTCTGGCCCTGGCGCTGTAACGGAATGACCCGTGACAACCAGAGACTTTGGAAGGATGAGAGATACTCCTGTGCCAGTGGCACTAATAACTCCTGAGTCTAAGTCCACCCTGTGCCCTTTTGGGCGTAGGGTGGCTAATAAAATCATAATTCATGTATTACATGAGATGGGACATTAATAATAATTCATGTTTGCAGGATGTCTTGAGATATCACAAGTTGTTGGCTCTTCAATGTGTGGACACATTCTTTTGAAAGGTGTTAATTGCATCGGCTCCTGACAGACCTTTTCATTGTGTGATAACACTGTGTGATAGCCTAGTGATGCCCAGGTGTTAAGAACCTTCTGCCAGAGACAGTACGTCTGTCTCTAGATGTGGATTGAAGGGAAATTCATTGTGTGATTGTATTTGTTTGAATTCTATTGATAAAGGAATGTGATAGATCTTGTCAGTACCGGTGCCAAAATGTCTGCTAGAGAATTAGCCCCAGTGTATGATTAGGGGGGTGGAGATTGCATTGTCCTGTGATTAACTGTAAAATGCTGTACTGGATATATAAGCAAGCTAAGATACCATTAAAGGGGTCATTGATTTTGAAACAAGTACAGAGCTGTCAGTCTCGTCTTGATTCTGGGGAATAGATGGTGTATGCAAGATTGTCAAAGTGTGTCGGATAAGCTGTCGTGGGTGGATGGAAGGTCGTAACCGGTGGTGACCATTACAGGCGCCAATCGGCCACATATTCGCACTCAATAGCGCTGTTCCGAGAGAGCACGCCCTGCACGTTCTTAGCACAATTACAGGCGGCTAACAGAAAGCTTTCATTCACTGCTTGCAATCAAGAGCATTCCGATCATGTGAATGCCGTGACAGCCAAGCAATAGTGCAAACCCAGCCTCAAGGTAAGTACCAACTATAGCAAATTGAAGGACGAAAACTGGACAGCCGCACTCCGAAATCACTTAAAATAAGTTGTCTTTTATTTTTAAACTGTACACACAGTCACTGCAACCAACAAAATACAGTATGGCCGACGCGTTTCGCACTTACAATCAGTGCTTAGTCATGGCCATGATTAAGCACTGATTGTAAGTGCGAAACGCGTCGGCCATACTGTATTTTGATGGTTGCAGTGACTGTGTGTACAGTTGAAAAATAAAAGACAACTTATTTTAAGTGATTTCGGAGTGCGGCTGTCCAGTTTTCGTCCTTCAATTTGCTATCATTAGCATTGCCAGCACCTTGGTGGTTCAACAACCCTTGATTGCACACGGGGCTCACCTGGAGCGGTGAAAAATTTGTCTGTAAGTACCAACTGTGGTGTTGTTTTTTTCTGTCAATGACAGGGAAGGCATTCTGGTTTGTGTGCGCGTGGTCTAGGTATACACCCCTAGAACATGCTGTACCTATATGCTGTGTTACTGTGATGAGGTGCAAGTGAGGTAATTTAGTGAAAAATCTTGCTCTCCCTTAATACCACTACCAAAGAAGAGAAAGAATGGGCAGGTGAATATCAGGTGTCCCAGCAAAAGATGGTATGTGTGCATGTTCCAGATAGACTTCCCACATAGTAGAAGCAAAAAAAAAAAAGCAAGAAAGTGCCAGAGTTTGTGTAAAAAAAATCTCAGCATAAGCCCTGATATAAACAGGAGATGTTTATTTTATGAAATGGCTGCATTCTATGTAAGATTAGTGTACTACCAGTGGTGGTAACCCACAGTTTTTTACATGAATTACAAACAAAATAAAGTTAATAGTCACTTTTATTTACTTAACACTACATTTTGTTATTTTATAACTTGTATTTTTTGCCAATCTATTTAAACACATGGTCAGCTAAGAATTTACTTAACAAATAGCAAAAAGATAAGGCAAGAGGCAAAGGAAATGGTAATTTCCGTCATTTGTGGTTAAATCATATTAACAGGATACTTTCAATAGTGAACCATAAAAAGGACAAAGCTGTAAGCTAACTTTTTACATGTTTACAAGGGTTTTTCAACCTTTTTCCAATCTAGGCACCTTTTGAAGAGTATTTTCAGTCAGTTTATGGGGGCTGCTGTGCTGCAGACACCTTCTATATCTGAACAATTACGTACAAGCCTATATATCTCACTGTTGAGAAAGTCTGGACTTCTGCTCTTAACCCCAGTTTTCACTGTCTGAGTGGGTGTATTGACAAGCTGGTAACCATACTGTATAATCCTACAAAGTCCTTTCACCATCTGCCAAACTTTCCCTGATATATTAATAACCATATGAAAATTCGCATTGTTTACCTTTTATGTGAGACCTCAGCAGATGAGCTTTTGTGGCATGGGCTCCCTTCTGATATTACAGTAGGTTTACATATGGTGGTGGGACCAGTACTCCTCGTGTCGGACAATGTCCCTTCCCCTATAAACACCTCTGAAGAAGAGTTTGTCTCGAAAAGCATCAGGTTTTTCAAAAACTTTCATACATATATATGAGCCAATTCTGATCTAAATGCCATGTTGAACTCTTGTTTTCCTATATATTAAGTGTACATATATCTATTGCTGTAAATTATATGTACTCTGGGACTTTGCTTCCAGGATGGCTTTTTTTAATATATAGTCCCACTCCCAAGATGGGTTTTCTTTCTTCACATATGTATTATAGGGATAATGGCACCTGGCAATACACAGACAGTTTTCTATAAAGTTTATAGTTCTATATAGTTTATGGGGGTTAAAGCAGGCTGCGAGGAGACAACATTTTGCCTCTAATCCCCTAATCTACATTCATAGATTCCAAAGGGGGGGGGTGTTTTTTGTTGAAGCATGTGATTAGAGCCAGAGGCTCTAAGAGACTTCAAAATAGGGTGGGCTCGGGGCGCAGAACAATGCTCTCCGAGACCATCCACTTACATGATACTAGCAAATTAATATTTGCTATGGTCACACTAATTCTCCTCCTGAGACCCTTTTCCCGATTGGCAGAAAAGAGAAGCTACGATGGCCACCGGGAGGAGAAGGGAGGAGACATGAGGAGGGGAGACGGGACGCAGAGGAAGCTGGCCGGCTGCCCGTACGTCCGTCACCCGAGGTAAGTGTTGCAGCCAGGTGACCGACCAAATGGGGGGAAGTTGTTCTGACCAGGGGGTGGCTGGCTGTGCACTGTCCCCCCCCCCCAAATAAAAAAATGAATAATAATTCCACCGGCCGCCACTGACAATCTGCAAAACGCCTCTAAAAAGGAAAGCCAAGCATGATTCACTTTGCAGAGTAGCAGTAGCCCTTTCCGCTATTATGAACGAGCCCTAAAAATACATACATACACATATACATGCATACTGTGTATACACTTACACACACAACCTATATAAAAACTGCAGTACTGTACCTGCATTCACACTGCACTGAAAGGTACTGCGCTGTAGGGGGAGGTGGAGACTCCAAGGGCTAGACATAATAAAACAGTGGACCAGCACCAGCAGATGACATGGCTCCCCAAATCATCACAGACTGTGGAAATTTCACGCTGGACCACATGCAATGGATTATGTGCCTCTCCACTCTTCCTCCAGACTCTGGGACCTTAATTTCCAAATGAAATACAAAAAGTCTGTGATCATTTGGGAAGCCATGTCATCTGCTGCTGTTGGTCCACTGTGTTTTATCAAGTCCAAAGTCACGGACCAGGAGGAAGCCGCGACTTTTGAAAAATGGACGCCCGAGACCCGACAGGTAGACTGACTTGAGTATAAGCCGAGGGGACTATTTTCAGCCCTAAAAAAGGGCTCAAAAACTTGGCTTATACTCGAGTATATAAGGTATATGAGTTTCACTTTTTGAATTGTATTATTTAAATAAATTAGTGTTTGTTAACCCCCCCCCCCCCCCAAAAGCCCTTAAAGCATGTTATACAGCACAGTGCTTGTGCCAAGTCATTTGGACCCCTCTATCACCTGCAAAAACTGGCTGATCCTGCCTGCCTATACCCTCCCCCCTGTAAACTGGCCACGATGAATCATGGCTTCTAAACCCTGACACCATGGTCAGTTTACGTTCCTCCGTCAGCCCTGCTCTGTCTCCTCTGTGCTCTCTCCCCCTCTCTCCCTGCCTGTCAGCTCCGTGTCCATGCCGCTCTGCTCCCCACCCCCTCCCCTCCTGCTGCTCAAATTCTGGTTAAAATTACATAATCCTCGCTATGTATTAATGTAATGTGCCCTGTGTCCATGCCTTATAAATATAATGCTGCTGTATACCTGTTCCAGAGCACTGATCGGCAGTCACGTGATCCGTCATCTCTTTCCTCTCTGGCATGACAGCTGCAACGGGCAGGGCCACCTCTCTCCTCCTCTCCTTCTGCCCTCCTGGCTGACGTCAGCAGGGGATCATTGGCCTTGACATCTGCAGCTGTCTGGCCGAGAGAGGAGAGAGATGGCAGATCACGTGACTGTCGATCAGAGCTCTAAAACAGGTGTATTGCAGCATTTTTTTTTATAAGGCATAGACACAGGGCACATTACATTAATACATAGAGAGGATTTTGTAATTTTAACCTAGTGGGTTAACAAACCTTAACATCTATTATGATAGTCATTTTTTTGAGATGAACCTGTATGAACAGACACCATTGGAACTAAAAAAAAAATTCCCTGTCTATGTGTTGGGGTTGTACTGGAAATAGCAGACAGCCTAGCCTCTACACATCTAGTTTGAATGAGCCCCAAGCAGCAAAATTTACATGCAAATCTCCATTTTTCATTCCACTATCTGAGCCTTCCATAATCAGTAAAGCCAGCCATCACATTAATCATGTCAGGAGCGAAATATGGCGCTGTCATTGCTGACCTCCATCTGAAAAAACCTGCACGCTTGATTTTGGACACTTAATAAGGACTTTTACATTCAAGAAAATATTGTGTTTTTTTCTTATAGTCATAATAGAAATTATAGGTATTTATTTGTTTATATCAGTTTATTGATTTACTTCACACATGATCATTGTGTATAATAATTTCAGTCAGTGCTCATTTATCCTTTTAGGGACAGATTTATTTTCTTTTTAATTAAAATGTATATTGTTTAATATCACTGTAGTATATGAATAATTTGTTTTTATACTTCATTGTTCTGAAGTATTTTGGAGGTATTGAAGAGCAACTGTGCTTATTTATCATCACTAATTTAGTTTGATCATGATCGCATGTGCATTGGATTGTAAGTGGGATTATTTAAATTTTATTTCACAATATTACACTAGCGCAGAGCAGGATTTAACCTGTCTGATGTTGTGGTGTAAACTTTTTAAGGGGGCAGAGGATGCAAGGTCAGCAAGGCAGTATATAGGAGTCTCTGGATCAACTACGGGTATAGAATTGGGTATATGATATATTTTTTTTATGGTTGAACTAGATGGACTTGTGTCAACCTGCCTAACTATGTAACTATGTAGGGAAGTGTACATAGGCCATTCGTTTTCTAGGGCAGTGTAAAGTGGCCATTAGTTTGTAGGGAGACATGCAGTGGTTTAGTAGGGCAGTGTACAGGGGGCAGCAGGGCAGAGGACAAGGAGTCAGCAGGGCAATGTCCAGGGAGTCAGCAGAGCAGAGAATTAGAGGTTAAGAGGGGAGTTTACAAGAGTCAGTAGGAAAGTGTACAGGGGGTAAGCAGGGCAGAGTTAGGGAGGTCAGCAGTGGAGTGTACAAGAGTCAGTAGGGCAGTGTACAGGGGAAAGCAGAGCAGAGGACAGTCAGCTGGGAAAAGAGCAGGGGTTATTAGGGCAGAAGACAGGGGACAACAGGGCAATGTACAGTTTTCAGTAGGGTGAATAATAGGTGTCAGCACAGCAGAGAAGAAATGTCTGCAGGGCAGTGTACAGAAATCAGCAGGACAGAGGACAGGGGTCAACGGGATGGTAGCAGAAGGGTCAGCAGTGCAGAGGACAGGGGTAAATATTTCAGAGAAGACGGGTCAAAAGGGCAGAGGACAGGGGCCAGCAGGGCACAATACAGGGGTCAGCAGGACGGAGGGCAGGGGTCAGCAGGACAGAGGGCAGGGGTCAGCAGGACAGAGGGCAGGGGTCAGCAGGACAGAGGGCAGGGGTCAGCAGGACAGAGGGCAGGGGTCATCAGGACAGAGGGCAGGGGTCAGCAGGACAGAGGGCAGGAGTCAGCAGGACAGAAGGCAGGGGTCAGCATGACAAAGAACAGGGGGTCATAAGGGAAGTGTACTGGGGTCAGCAAGATGAAGGACAGAGATCAGAAGGATGAAGGACAGGGGTCAGCAGGACAAAGGCCCGGGGTCCACGTACCCCAGCAACCCATTAGATCCAGCCATGCACTAGCATGGAGCGGTTGTATTCATGAAAAAACATAGTTGCCTGGCTGTCAATCACTGATCTGGAACAAGTATGAAGATCGGGAAATATTTAGTCACTACTTACCTTTATGTGATGGATAAGTCTTTGCTGTACATTGACTTTGTATGTTTTTATACCCAATTCCTTTGCCACTCGTAAAATACGATTTTGAGTTGGTCCAACATATGCTCCACCGACATCAACATACTGGACTTCTTTGTTCTGTATAACAATAAAACATATATTCAACATAATCACACATATTTAAATAAGCATTTATGAAAAGTTTTTTGTGGGATTTGTATATACACTGTATGAGTACACAAGTGACAATATCATTTAGAATTTCTTAAATTCACATGAAAAACTTACTGACAACAAGGAATATATCTATACCATTATACCTATTGAATGCTTGGGTACAATAAAGATACAGTTGATTTTTTTCAATTCTAACTGTAGCAAAAGAATAAGTCGCAGACTAGTTCCGTTGAAGAGTGCTTGGGACATGACCTTAACACAAGGCACAATTTACAGAAACATTGGTAAATGTTATGATTACACATATAAACGCATCTATGCAACTATGTAGTTGGTTATACCATACTGATATACTGTAACCAAGCAGACTCCTACAGCTATGCCAGCAATATTAGGCTTTTTAGTTGTGTTGGTACTCAGCAAAAACACAGGGGTCTTAAAGGGTTAATTGTCCTGCCACACAGAGCTTGTGCTTAACGTCATAGACTCTTAAAAATTTGTGAAATATCCGCACTACCTAAAATCTATATACTGTATTAAAAGCAGCAAGCACAACTGTACTGTGTGAAACGCGTCGCCAAGACTTGTGTGTTGGTGTTCTTTGATGTAATTTTGGTAATTAATAAACAGCATTTGGATTTTTATCAATGTGCAGCCATTTCGTCTTAAATCCGATATCCAATTGGCTTATGACATTCCCCAATCATAAAACCGGTAACACCTTTCTCTACATTTCTCAGACATTACTAACGTCTCCCAAACATGACACTGCAGCACTCTTCTCTGTGAGTTCAGGCTTTCACACATTCAGATCCCCTATTAGCCCCTCTTATCACTCAGCGGTCCAGGGAAGGTCTCAGGAACAATAGGAGTTATACACGTGCCGGGAAAGCACCGTGCATGTGCAGATTTCATAGACTCTTGGTTATAAAGTAGGGCATGCAAAATATCTAACAAGGTTTGATTAATAAAATAAAACTTTTAACTTCAAGTCATAAACTACACAAAGTTTTTTTCAGATGAATAATGTATTGCATGCTATACTGGATATGTAAAACATTTTCTGCTTGGAAAGTAATCCCTTTTTATCAAATGATTATTAGTTTGGGGGCGTGGCCGACCGGAGACAGTGATGGACGCCTGATCTCTCACTGCTGCAGACAGGGGACACAATCCAGCGCTTTGGGCCGCCATCCTCGCTCCTAAAACGGACATCCACGTAGCAGACGCTCCGGTGATTAAAATGAGCGTATCCCGGAAAAGAATGACAGACCACATACCTCAGAAGCTCACAGAATTCGCCTACAAGCCGGCGGCGAAGAGCTATGGAGGACAAGATGGCGCCGCCCCGTCGGCACCGCCGGAATCCTACACGGATCTTCCAGACGAATACCCGGACACATCGCCAGATACAGGTACCCTCGGTCTGCCCACAGGTCCCCCGAGTGCTGACACCCTTCCCAGCAGCCCAGCAAAGGCTAAAATGCGGCTGGACGCGCCGCAGCAGCGGCCGCCTCACATACCAATTGAGGCCCAGGCTTTTAACCCCCTCCTCTCTAACCAGGCCCTGCATTCCTCCATGGCGTCCTTCCCCACATCAGGCCAGCCTGTCATGGATACAACCCTAAAGGACATGCTGCTCTCCCTGCAGACTTCCCTCATGACTGACCTCTCCTCCCTGTTTGCTAAAATCACCTCAGACATACACTCTTTAGGTGACAGAGTGTCTAATGTTGAAGTGGGCCTCACTGACTGTACTTCCACTGTGAATGAGGTCATTGATTGTTTTGAGGACATTAAAGAGGACCAAGCATGGATGCGCGCCAAACTAGCAGACCTTGAGGACAGGTCCCGCAGACATAACGTTAAACTGCGTGGGGTCCCTGAATCAGTGCTGCCGGCAGATCTGAACAACTATGCTAGAGATCTGATGCACATCATTATCCCTGACGCATCCCCTCAAGAATTACTCATTGATAGGATCCACAGGATCGCAAAACCGCCCCACCTGGCCGCATCAGTGCCCAGAGATGTATTGATGAGAATTCACTATTACCACACCAAGGAAACTCTCATAATGGGCGCAAAACTGAAATCACCTCTCCCAGCTCCGTACACGGGGATTCAATTTTTCCCTGACCTCTCCAAATTCACTCTTCAACAAAGACGCCAGCTGAGCCCTATATCTAAAGGCCTGCAAAACCACAAAATTCCCTACAAGTGGCGATATCCAGCTACCCTTCTTGTCACCAGGAATGGCCAATCACATGCTGTGAACGACCTAGACAAGGGCCTACATCTCCTGCATGCCTGGGGAATTCTACCAGACCCACCTAAACCTGCTCCGCTTGAACGACGACCACCAGCGTCCCGCAGAACCTCGGATCGCTCCCGTACCTGAACGATGTCCTCCTAACTTGAGGCCCTTTATCACATCGATCTTCAAGTTCCCCTACTCTCTGCAATGGCTACTCTCCTTGTCTGATACCTCACTGCTCCGTTTGACTCTTTTTACCCCCAATTAGAGGCCTAAGTGGTGACTACCACCCCCTCTACACCCTAGACACCCTGTGGGCTCACAGGGTAGTTACGCTACGCCACTAGCGTGCTCAACACGACTATCTTTTACGGTTTTGTTTTCGCTTTGTGTTTTTTTTTTTTTTCTCTCCCCTCCTCCTTGAATCTTTGTTTTTGCTGTTTAACGTGTTGCTCTATTCGCAGACTGCTGAAACGTACTACACCAGGTCTCTGGCCTGCCGCCAGTTTACTACTTTTTTGTCCTCAACCATCGGCTCCTGCAGTCTACAACGCCTAACTGTAAGTGTTTCTCTTCACTTCGCTACCAACACCCACCCACAATGCCATTCACTATTTTGTCCCTGAATACCAATGGTTTAAACCATCCAGCAAAACGGCACTCACTGTGGCGGTCCGCCATAGATCTTCACAGTGACGTCCTATGTGTGCAGGAAACCCATCTGCTGTCCACGGATACCTCCCTCTGCAAGCACAACAAATTCCCCCACATCTTCCATGCCTCTCATTCTACCAAAACCAGAGGAGTTATGGTTGCCATAAAAGATACGGTAGACTTCCAGCTTCTTAACCTCACCTCTGACCCTGAGGGCCGTTTTATAATTCTTACCGCCAACATCAACCGAACCCCATATACCATCGTTAATTTGTACGCCCCGAACTCCCACCAGATGAAATTTCTAAGGATGATCATGCGCAAGGTCAGCCCAATCCGGACGGGCAACCTAGTACTTTGCGGAGACTTCAACCTGGCTCCCGACTCTAATCTAGACACCACTTCTGCTGCAAAGCGGCGTGAATCGCCTTTGAAACACTTTCTTCCCGCCCATGACCTGTATGATGTGTGGCGATGCCATCACGGCTCCGAACGGGACTTCACGTTTTTCTCCTCCAGACATACCACATACTCCAGAATAGATTTATTTCTGACGGACAAGTGGTCTCTGCAAAAAATCTGTAATTCAGAAATCCACACCACGACATGGTCAGACCATGCCCCCATATCCATTACAATCGAAGACTCCAGCCCACAACGCAACACATATCTGTGGCGGGCAAATAATTATATTATTCAACAGAATGAATATGCCACCGAAATATCTGATAGCATCAATGAGTACTTTACTATAAATGGGGGCTCCGTCCCTGACCCTGCCGTGGTGTGGAGTGCGCACAAAGCGTTTGTGAGAGGTGTAATGATTAAACTCAGCTCCTACCATAAGAAAAAGAGGACGCAGCGACTGGACGAATTGACGTCCCAAATTGCCGACCTGGAATCCAAACATAAGGTAGACTCTCGGAAACCCCTGACAGACCAATTGTTGTCCCTCAGACAAGAACTTAAAACCCTGCTATTACACTCCTATGAATTCCTCTATAGAAGGCTGAAAGCCACTACCTACTCCACTTCCAATAAGGCGGGAAACAATTGGCTCAACGCCTTAAGGGAAGACGAGTTAAATCTAAAATTGCACGACTACTCCACCCTCATACGCACCAACCACTATCCAACCCCCAGGACATCGCTGACGCGTTTAGCGCCTACTATGGGGACTTATATAATTTGAAACAGGACCCCCTTACCCCACAACCTGCACAAATTGACATTGATCGATTCCTCTGTGACCTCAACCTACCTAAATTAACATCCTCCCAACTTGACATCCTTAATGCCCCATTTACAGTCCAAGACGTTAAGTCTGCCATTGACTCCCTGCCCAACAGTAAAACGCCTGGACCCGACGGCCTAACTGGAGAGTACTATAAGCGATTCTCTGACATCCTAGCCCCACACCTCGCAGAGGTATTTAATAGAGCTGCCTCCTCTTCCTCTTTTCCGACCGAATATTTGAATGCATTGGTTGTAACGATTCCTAAGCCGGGTAAGGAACCGGATCTCCCCCAAAACTTTCGCCCGATATCCCTTCTTAACCTTGATCTCAAAATCTACGCCAAAACGATAGCCACACGTCTGATAGATGTCATGCCCACTCTAATCCATAAAGACCAGACTGGGTTTACGAGGGGTCGGCAGTCCTCCGATGCCACCAGAAGAATGGTTGACCTCATTCACCACGCCGAGACCAGCGGAACGCCTTCTCTGCTTCTCTCCCTGGATGCAGAGAAGGCGTTCGACAGAGTCCATTGGTCATACCTTAGAGCAGTACTCAATAAATTTGGTTTCCAAGGACACATACTCTCCGCCATTATGGCACTGTACTCCGATCCCTCCGCCCAAGTATTCGCTGAGGGTATGCTCTCTCGCCCCTTCAGCATCACCAACGGCACGCGGCAGGGCTGTCCGTTATCCCCTTTAATCTTTAACATGGTTATGGAACCACTAGCGGAACATATCCGATCTCACCCAAACATCTCGGGAATGCGAATAGGCCCAACATCACATAAAATCAGCCTCTTCGCCGATGACGTCATATTGGTTCTCACAGATCCGGCCTCTTCCCTGGCAACAGTACAGAAATTGCTTGACTGGTTTAGTGCAGTCTCATACTATAAGGTAAACGCAACCAAGTCCTTCATACTTGACATCAACATAGACGCTACAATGAAGAATCTACTCCAACTACAGTACCCGTTCAAATGGGCAGACACTAGCATATCCTACCTAGGCATCCAACTTCCGAGATCCCTTAAAAACCTTTACTCACACAACTTCCTCCCTCTACTTAAAGACATACAAACGCACACCTCCCAATTGGCCAAACACGAACTGTCATGGTCAGGTAGACTGGCGGCATTCAAAATGTTATGCCTACCTCGAATACTATACTTCTTTAGAACGCTCCCAATACCCTTGCCGGTATCCTTTTTTAGAGCCCTCCAAACGCTCCTAAATAGATACTTATGGAAAGACAAACGTCCTAGATGTGCACACACACAACTGATTAAACATAAACTAGTGGGTGGCGCTGGATCCATAGATTTTGGTGACTACCACCTAGCAGCAGTGCTAGCACAACTCCCCACCTGGTTTCAATCCCAACCGAGCGCCCCCTGGGGCCAACTGGAAGCCCTCACTCTCACGCTCTCCCGCCCCAATCTAAAAAATTGGCTCTTAAGTACTCCCCTCGGGACCCCCATCCCATCAACTATCTCCCCACCCATGAGGGCTTCAGTCCTCGCATGGAAGAAAATGCTCAAAATAGTGGATTACACTCCAAGCACCCCACAGTACCACATACCTCTGGAAGTCCTCCACTACCTATCCCCGGATTTACCACTTACTACATGGAAACGCAAAGGGATTCATTCACTCCAGCACCTGCTTCACAACGCCCGTCCTAAACCCTTTTCTGCCCTCCAATCTGAATTCCAACTCCCTCCTAACGACAGCTTCACCTTCCTTCGCATACGTCACTGCTTGGAATCTCTTGGAACCCTCCTATACGGTATTCATCCGAAGACATGGAGATACCTTACTGACCCCACGTCTGGGATCAAGGGTATATCCTACTTTTATAACACCTTACACCACAAACGAACCTTCACCAAGTCACGCCAACACCAGAAGTGGGAAACTGATCTGGGTCTCACTTTTGATGTTACCCAATGGCAAAGAGCGCTCGAAGCAGTATACAAGTCCACCAAGTGCTCGACCCTCTGGGAACTCACACAAAAAATTTCTCTTAGATGGTATATGACTCCATCCCGGATGGCATCCTTTGGCAATCATGTCTCCGACATGTGTTGGAGGTGTGGTACTGCACGGGGAGATATGTTACATATCTTCTGGACTTGCCCCGCCATCCAAACGTACTGGAGCGACGTCTTTACATTGATTTCACAAATCACTAGATCCCCGATTCCTCCAACACCTGCACTGGCACTCCTAAACCTGACCATTGATGATATACCCTTCCCTGTTAGGCATATTACCACTCATATATTACTTGCAGCCAGGCTTTCCATTACAAGACTCTGGAGGTCCACTGACATCCCAAACCTGACTCAGACTAAGGACCTGGTGGCCCTACATTACAGCTACGAGAAATTGACTACCTCCACTAGACAACAAACCATGAAACACCATACTGGTTGGCAACCATGGTCCGAATGGCTTAAAGCCACATTTAGCTGAGCTTAAGAGACCTATAGAACTATAGACCATTCGACCCGTTCGACCCTTATTCTTGACCGAGCAATGCGTGCGATTGCCCACCTTTTTCTCTTTTTTTTTCTTTTTTTTCTCTTCTCTCCTCTGTTTGAAACATGTAACCTCAAATTCCTTGTATAACCCAATGATGGTTGGACACCACAGACGAGGTCCTCCCGCCCTAGTGGCACTGAGTTCCCCTTTGGGGTGCCGCTTCGGTGGAAAGATCTACCTGAGATATATACTTCTGCTAATGCTATCCAGCCAAACCTCTGTTGATTCTGTTGATTCCGTTATTATACCACAATGTTATTCCTAGTGAACATGCTACGGATTTTATATTCCATGGTTCTATGTTGTTATTTGACGTACAATATTAACTGTACACAGTATTATCTGTATCACCTGTAAAACCCAATAAAATATTTGTTTAAAAAAAATGATTATTAGTTTTTTACACTGCACACTGCATTTCTCAATAAACATCTATGGATCACAGACCAGTGAGTTACTGTGGTGTACATTAAGATTTCCAGTAACAGATTAGAAAAATTCCGAAAATGTTTGAAATGTTCTCAATATGGACTATATAAATATTGAAGAACACATATAGCCATACCGTTCTGAAAATCATCACTTTAACATGGTGGAGGAAATGTGCATCTGTGAACTCAAAACTTGTTCTTTCTAAAGACTTCATCCTCTACTAATGGTACATTAACTATCCCCATAAAATGGCAGCAGAATCTTCCATGACTGAATCTAACTTCAAGCTCCTCACTAGGTGGCACCACACCCCTGCCAAGCTTCACCGTATGTTTCCTAGTAATTCCCCACTCTGTTGGAGGAATTGAGGTCAAATCGCCACCCATGCCCACATCTGGTGGTCTTGTCCCCTCATTCGTCCTTATTGGGTGGAAGTCTTAAACCTGATATTCCGGATCACTGAGGTACAAATCCCCCTTAAACCGTGGACGGTTCTTTTCCACGCCACCTCTAGACCCATTGGCAAATACAAACGTTCAATTGTCCCACACCTTCTAAATGCAGCTAAAGCTATTATCCCTCGTCTCTGGGGTCAACCTGAAACTCCTTCCATCAAAACATGGTTGCAAAAGATTTCTGAGGTTAGTCTCATGGAAGAACTCACTCACATTGCAAGAGACACTAGAGAACAATACTCCTTAATCTGGGCATCCTGGTCTTCATTTATCTCTACACAGTGCTATTTAGATATTATTTCCTCGCCCCCTTACAGGTCTGAAACCACATAAAGCTTCTTTTCACCAAATTGTGGCCCTTGTTTCTACTTCATGGTATGGTTCCTCTTTATTTCTGATATCTTACTAAATGTGTTCGTTTAGCGATGTGCTCGATACTGCTGCCATGGGTCCCGGCTCTCCCCCTTCCCTACCCTTCCCTACTTGTCCACCCATTATCCCTCTAATTTCTTTCTCTACATCCCCCCTTTTTTTTTCCCTTCTTACTTTTTTCCTAACTCTTTCCTTCTCCCTTTTCTCTAATCTCTCTGTCTCCCTTTTTCTTTTTCTTTTTTATTATTTCTATAAAAAATAAAAAAAACTGAAACACTTGTGTTCTCCATGATGCATCATTTGTTGTATTTCCCAATTTACTATTCCGTGACGATGCTTCTTTAAAGTGTTGATTTGCTCTTATACTGTACTGTCTATTTCTTTCAATAAAAATATATTAAACAAAAAAAAATGGCAGCAGAAGAAAGGCTAACCATTAGCATCAACTGTAGGCCCCTTACACCTGATCTTATTCTCATTACTGACTTACTGTACTTTGCTCCATACTGTGTCTCTGTGTGTGAGTAACCATCTTGGCAGAGATGCCCCTGATGAATAATGAAGGAAAAAAGTAGCAAAGGCAAAGGAAGCACCTTGTATCAGTGGGAGATATAGTGCCTCAAGGGCAAGAAAAAAGCAAACAAAGGGCCACATTTGGCCCTTGGTCACAGTTCGGAGACCATTGCTCTAGATCAGGGGTCTCAGCTGCTAGTTCAATTGCTTCCATTTTAGCATGAATAAGAGCTTTATTAGTTCTGTGCATGGTTTCAGTTAGCATTAAATATTTAGTTTTCCATGCCTTAGCAATGGTTTGTTTTGCGGCTGTTAGCAGATGTAAAAGAAGGTAAAATTGATTCATCAGCTTTCAGGTTTAATAGGGCTGTAGCAGAATTGGGCTGTATAGGTGTATCAAAGATTTTGGAGGCTAAGTCAAAACTGCCTTCCAGAATATTTGGGCAATTGGGCAATCCCACCAAATATGAATTTGAGTTCCAGACACTGAACAGCCACAAAAACAAGCTCCAGGGTAATCAGAAGCATATTTTGATATTCTAGCAGGGACCAAATACCAACGTGTTAGCACCTTGAAGTTATTTTTCACAGCAACAACATTAGAAGAAGCAGACATAGAGGCGATGGGCTAATTTTAGCGCCGCTTTACCGTTGTTTTTGCAGCATTTTTTGGCAACTAGCTTTTAACCCCCACTAGTGTCCGAAAATGGGTTAAAAGTGCCCGCAAGGGGCCGCTGCAGCGGGTTTGGCGGCGCTGCCCATTGTTTTCAATAGGCAGGGGCTCTTTAGGAGCGGTGTATTCACCGCTCCTAAAGCACTGCAAAAAAGCTGCTTGCCGGACTTTTTCGGACGTACTGCTAGCGCAGGGCCCCAGTGTAAAAGCACTCAGGTTTTCACACTGGGATTGCAGCTGAAGCTTTTTTCAGGTGCTTTACAGGCAATATTTTTAGCGCTAAAGCACCTGAAAAACGCCTCCAGTGTGAAAGGGGTCTTAGTGGTGGACCATATGCTAGAAAATTCAATAGGCTAGGCATTAAATAAGCGATTAAGGTCTAGTTCCCATTTGGAGACATATGAGGGGGTCACTGTTAGTACTAGCTAAAATTTGCTTATAGAGAAACAAAATACATCCTCTAACATGAGGGTCAGAAATACAGTCAGTTGGAGATAAGGGTGGAAATTTTTCTGATTCGCAAACATCGGATTCCAATTGAGGAAGTCCAAATGTATGACGCAAAGTAGGAAAAGAATGTATGGAGGACGCAGATACCAAATTGTATAAAGAGGATAAATTAGCTATATTCCATGCTTTGAAAGAATTAGGAGAAATCCAGGCAGGGTCAAAAGTGGGATTTTTAACAAAAGAAGGGAGCGGTAAATGAGATTGAAGGCCAAGAGAAGTTTCGAATCTGTTCCAGATGGATAAAGAATGTTTTGTGATAGAATTGCGAATAAAAGTATGATCAGTTGATCTTAATCATAACATGTTTGATACTGAAATAGGGTCACAGTCAATAGACTCAATTGCCCATAGAGGAATTTCTTTGATTGCATGGTATTTTGGTAAATGTGCAAGGTGTGCAGCATGATAGTAAGCAGACATATTTGGGAGACTTAAACCTTTGCAGCATTGTGGGAGACAGACAATGGATATAGAAGTTCAGGGCCCAGATAAAGGAGATAATTCTGTGCTGTATAAGCCATAAAAAATGAGATGGAACTGGGTTGGGCAAGACTCTAAAAAGATACATTAATTTTGCCTAACCAGGAACCTGTTTTAGTAATGGAGGGAAGTTAGCTGAGTATAAATCAAGTTATCTTAGGAGTGAGTTGTATTCTTAGGTAGAGGTCAACCGATATGGGTTTTTCCCTGGCCGATACCGATGCCTATATTTAGAAATCGGGGCCGCCGATGGCCGATATATGATGCCGATTTTTGGGGCCGATATTTTAGGCCGATTTTTATTTTTTGGCAGGTGGCGCTAATTGGCACTGGCAGGTTGCACTGGATGGAACCAATTGGCAATAGCAGATGGCACTGATTGGCAGGTGGCACTGGATGGCACTGGCAGGTGGCACTGGTTGGCACGTGGCACTAAGGTGACACTGGCAGGTGGCACTAATTGGCACTAGCAGGTGGCACTAATTGGCATTGGCACATGGCATTGGCATGTGGCACTGGATGGCATTGGCAGGTGAAACTGGTTGGTACTGGCAGGTGGCACTAATTGGCAATAGTTAGCACTGGCAGATGGCACTGGTTGGCACTGGCAAGTGGCACTAATTGGCAGGTGGCACTGGATGGCAATAGTTAGCACTGGCAGGTGGCACTGGATGGCACTAGTTGCACTGGCAGGTGGCACTGGATGGCACTGGCAGGTGGCACTGGATGGCACTGGCAGGTGGCACTGGATGGCATTGTCAGGTGGCACTGGATGGCATTGGCACTGCCAGGTGGCACTGGATGGCAATAGATGGCATTGGCAGGTGGCACTGGATGGCATTGGCAGGTGGCACTGGATGGCATTGACAGGTGGCACTGGATGGCACTAGATGGCATTGGCAGGTGGCACTGGATGGCATTAACAGATGGCACTAGTTGGCATTGGCAGGTGTCACTAGTTGGCATGGCATTGTCAGGTGGCACTGGATGGCATTGGCAGGTACACAGCACAGCACATAATGTAGCTGATAATGTGTGAAACTCTCTCTCCATGCACTTTCACATGGTGCTGCAGAGAGCAGAGAGATAGGAGCTCAGATTCATCGTGATGTTGAAGGTGGGCGGGACTCAGCTTTCCAACACCAGCCAATGGGATGAGATCATTGGCTGGATAGCTGCTGAGTCCCGCCCACCCCGGGTCCCGCCCACCTTCAACATCACGATGAATCTGAGCTCCTCTCTCTCTGCTCTCTGCAGCACCATGTGAAAATGTATGGAGAGAGAGTTTCACACATTGTGATGTTGGAGGTGGGCGGTACCTGGGGTGGGCAGCTATCCAGCCAATGATCTCATCCTATTGGCTGGTGTTGGACAGCTGAGTCCCGCCCACCCCGGGTCCCGCCCACCCCGACATCAGACCGTGCTAGTGACAGCTCCATTCTCTATCTCCTTAGTGTTTCACACACACGGTGCTGCTCTGCAGACAATGTGGAGAAGGGAGGAGGAACCCCATGTTCCTCCTTCCTTCTTCACACTCTGCTGATGCAGATGTGCTAAATATCGGCCACATTTGGATAATAATCGGGCGATGCCGATTTCTCCAAAATGACCGAATATCGGCCCGCCGATATATCGGTCGACTTCAATTCTTAGGTATGGAAGTCTGTGAAGTGTCCAAGAGAAGGGAAGTGAATCTTTAGCAAGTTGAGGGTCTGAAGGCTGCAAGGATATGTTGAGTGCAGTAGATTTTTGATAGTTAACTGTTAAGCCCGAAATGTGTTCAAAACGGTTTAGGACAGAGAGGAGATTAGGTGCTGTGATATGGAGAGATGAAATGAAGTATAAGATGTCATCTTCAAAAAGACATACTTTATGATGACATCCAGCTAATTCAATACCTTTTATGTTTGGATCAGATCTAATTAAATGGGCCAACGCTTCAATGAGGAGTGCAAATAGGAGCGGGGAGGAGGAAATCCTTGTTGTGTGCCTTTTCCAGTAGGGAAATGGTCTGATTTAAAACCAGCATATTTGATAAATGCATTTGGCTTGTCATATAAGGAAGAAGTCCATTTAAAAAAAATTTTTGAGTCGCACAGATGTTGTAAATTTTTGCAGTGAGCGTAAGGTATCTGGTTTGTTTTCTTTAAAGGTAATAAAGGTGTTGTGATTTAGGTATAAATCAGTCAGTGAGAAACAGGTCGAATTCTAAGCGGGCTCTTTCAAGCTTAGCTTTAGTAAAAGGGGAGGAAGAATTTTGGAATGCATCGTGACAAGGATTAAAGTAATTTTCAAATTTTTGGTGAAGAAGCTTTTTTGAGAAATGATGCTTGCTGGATAAGCGAACCTCGAATTACAGGTTTATGGGCTTCCCAAAGAGAGGGGAAATATCTGCAGAAGTATTATTAATAAGTCATTGATAGTCATTGAGAGCATGTTTAATATCTAGACAATGGGACAAAATAATAAAGCAGGGCTCAGAATTTCAAGCCCTGAGCTGCTAGCCAGGCCTCAAGAGTTACTCGCCACCAGTTGCCCCACCTAATTCATACACTGCCCTGCGCCTAGTTGCACCTGTAAACACGCCCTCGTGTATTATCTCATGGAATGACACTGTTAAGTGTTTTATGCAGAATCAAGTTACACAATTAATTAATACCACTAACAACTTTAACAAAATAGGACAGGGCACTGGGGGCAGACCAGAGGGACAGGGCACTGGGGGCAGACCAGAGGGACAGGGCAAGGAGAGCACCTGTGTACTGCTCTGCCTGTGCGCGGCTCACCAGACTACTTTTCCCCAGCATGCACCTTTCCTCTTCGGCCGCCAATCTCATCGGGACTCTAAGTGTAGGCACAGATTGGAGGGAGATTGGTCATGCAGCCCTGTCATCACTCGCCCCCAGCTTAAATCCACTCGCCAAATGCTAGTAGGCGAGTGGAAATTTTGAGGGCTGTAATAAAGAATAAAGGAACAGGGAAATGGAATACTAGAAACAAGTTGGGACTTTATGTGGAGTGACATTGGGCTGGGCGGGTGCCTTGCGCTGCACATCGACGTCACGCCTACTCGTCCACACGTGTGGAGGCCATCCCAGGTCTCCACTGAATGGGTGGCGTTTTTCGATCTGCGTGCATCTCATTAGGCTGGTTTGGCGCCAACCGCCGAGTGTCCAATGGCACTCAGGCGGGGACGCCCGCCTACTTTGTTGCACGCATCGTGACTTTGGGGGTTTGTGCTCGGACCGTACCTACATTAGTTCACCCTGTACTGGCCCCACACTTGGTTCACAGTCCCTGAACAACCATTCCTTAACAGCCCACACCTATGTTCCTACACAAGGTAATCTCACTCCACCTGGACGTATACAATACCCAGTTATTGGAGCTTCTTTTTGTTATGGTATATTATACTATTTTATACTATTGAATCTCTATATTTTCAACATGAATTTACTACATTCTGTAGATCATGGAGTGGCATACAATTTTTACCTATACTATTATTACCATTATCTCTTATAGAAGCCCACACACTACGGTTGCCATATTTCGTTCCTTTTTGGGCCCCAGCCATTATGGATAGGCTCTCATGCACCCATGGGGCTGTATGGGGGTGCGCGTTGCTGGCACACGCCCCCTCAGTTCCCTTTCCTGACAATTCCGGTGGACTTTCTGGTTCTATGGGCTACGACATGTTCCTATACACAGAACGCCTGTCTGTAAGTTTACTATAGGATCGGTTTTCATCTTGTTTGAGATATATATATCAATCTCTCTGCCATATGTTTATTATTATGGACCCTTGTTATATTTTTTACATTCTTTTTTTGATATGCATCACGCGCTTGCTCCTGACGAGTGGTAACACCAAAACCATGAAACGCATAGAGCTAATTTTAAGCAGCGGCAGCATCTATGTGTCCTTATAAATCCCATATGTGACATGCAATTTTACTGCTGGCACTTAGGCCCCATACACACGAGCGGACAGATTTGTTCAAATCTGTCCGTCCGACAGATTTGAACAAATCTGTCTGCTGGGATTTTGGTTTGCTCGCGTGTACACACGAGCAAACCAAAATCCCCGCCAGCAGAGAGCGCGCTGATGTGTCGGTGACGTGGCGGTGACGTTGACGCCGCCACGTCACCGCACCAGGAAGTAAAACACTTCCGCGCATGCGCCGAATCCATTTGGCGGCGGTGCGGCGGCGGAGCGGGACGACATGTCTGCTGGTAAGTGTACTAACCAGCAGACATGTCGGGCGGACAGACTCCCACCGGATAGATTTCAAAGCATGCTTTGAAATCTGTCGGGTGGACAAATCTGTCCGCTAGCCCATACACACGATCGGAGATGTCTGCTGAAACGGACCATCGGACCGTTTTCAGCGGACAAATTCGATCGTGTGTACGAGGCCTTAGATTGAGTTGCTATTACCCTAGGATCTCTTTCTAACCTTACCTTGCCACCCAGGGAGGTTTGAGGCTAATTCCAAATGTGTAGTCGTGTCTATGTGATATCTGTACCTTAATATTCTACATGTATGTGTTGATTAATTTTATTTTATGGGAATTTCACAAACATCATTAAATATTGTCTTTTTATATATTTATGGTCTTTAATATTACCAATCATTATTATTTTAATGTAATTACTGTTTACCTATACCTAATTAAAATATTTATATTTACAATTATATTGATGGCGGTTTTTCCCCAAACTGCGCACTCCACATAAAGTCCCAACTTGTTTCTAGTATTCCATTTCCCTGTTCCTTTATTCTTTATTATTTTTTCACCAGACCGGGACAGAGGTACATGCTCCCTTTTTGGCCATGACCTCACTCAAAATCCCAATTGTTTCTTCTTTTCCAATAGACAATGGGACAGGTGAGGTAGAATGGAATCATTACCACACCAAGTCGAATCCTGGGATCTCGGGATAGGGGAGGGGGATGGTAGTACAAACTGCACTATGATCGGACCAAGTAAAGGACATAATAACTGATGATAGGATCTATGGGGCCATGTCGACACTTAGGAAGATATGATCAATCCTATAAAACTATTTGTGTGGAGTAATATGTAAAGCGTTTACAAGCTGGATTGAGCTCACGCCAAGAGTCTAACATGTTATGTTTATGTATCTGATACAGTCCCAGTATGTGATGATATAAGGTGCTTGTGTTCTAATGGTGTATCGATGTGCAGATGTGCTCAGACTTGGTGCCCCACATGAATGTGCACTCACCCCTAGAAGTTGACCACCTATCTCTAGTATGGTCTCTCCAGCGTGTGGGGATACCCCTGTGGAAGTCTGTTGACTGACGTCTCATGCAGAAAAAAATCTCATATAGATGGATGGAAATGACAAAGAAAGATCCTCATTGCGCAATGCCATTACAAACAACTTTATTTGGTAAAAAACAATAAAAAGTTTCCACTCACATTTAAAAGTGCCTATAATCCTGGCAACTGGCATGTTTAGCAGGTGATTATATTATGGGTAATTTGTCCACTCATGGATGTCACCGCTCTCGGCGTTCGGCTTGATTCCCGGGTGTTCGTATGGGCGGTAGTATGTCTATATGAGGTTTTTTTTCTGCATGAGACATCAGTCAACAGACTTCACAGTATCCCCACATGCTTGAGAGACTATACACTAGAGATAGGTGGTCAACATCTAGGGTTGAGTGCACATCCATGTGGGGCACCGAGTCTGAGCACATCTGCACATTGATAAGTCATTAGAGCATGAGCACCGTATATCATCACCTACTGGGACTGTATCAGATATATAAAACTGTATATTAAACTAACTAACACTAAGCGCAGCAAATTTTCATTATATTGTTCATTGCTTTCTAGCAATTTTTTCTTACTATAGCTGGTGTAGTGTTGCATATTTTTGGGTTATCCATAGGCGCTAAGGTTTAATTTTTTCTAATCCAACAACTTGCAGGTTTTTGTTTTTTGTGGTTGTACCACATTTGTTAAAGTGGTTGTAAACCGCATATAATTTTTTTTTTTTTTGTTAGAACCTGCAAGGCAAAAGACATATTGAGCTAATACGCACCGCATAATAGCTCATTATGAAATACTTACCTCAGAACGAGGAAAGTAGAACTTACCTGGTCCACGGCGAGCGAGATGTCATCTTGACTCGGCGTGTCTTCCTGGTATCGCCGCTCCAGCGCTGTGATTGGCTGGAGCGGCGATGACGTCACTTCCGCGCGTGCCGGTCCTTTCGCTGTGGATTCCCCCTGCGCATGCGCCGCTGCACTCAGTGGCGCATTGCGAGGGGAATATCTCCTAAACCGTACAGGTTTAGGAGATATTCTTTATACCTACAGGTAAGCCTTATTATAGGCTTACCTGTAGGTAAAAGTGAAAAAGTGGAGTTTACAACAACTTTAAGGGGTTATTAGGACACCCTCTTTAACAAGGCCCAAGTTTATAGGTAAGAACCTGGTGCTTGGGACAGCCAGATGACATTTAGAAAGTGTAAAAGAGGGGTGGGGTGCCAGAAAAATGAATCAGTAAGGTGATAAAATAATCACCTTTTATCTTTTTTTTTTTGGGGGGGGGTAGCCAGCGAGTTTTGGAGTTTTCGAATCTCCCTTCTGCAGGGCTTCAAATAATAATGTTTTGCCTAGAGAAGCTGCTGCAAAAATGAACGCTGTTCCTGGCAGATTTTAACACAATGCAAAGGGAGTTTGGAGAGGAAACAGTCTGCTAACTGATGTGTGTTATGACAACCTGCAGACCTAATGGGCTGCATTCCTATTAGCCAGTGGTTCTCAACCTTCTAGTGCCGTGGCCCCTTGATAAAATTTCTCAAGTTGTGGGGACCCCTAACAGTAAAATTATTTTCGTAGCGTGGGTTGTCAGCATCCAAGGCAAGACAAGTAATTTGCGACCTAACCCACAGACATTTAGCGCTCCCTGAATCCCTTCTACTCATACAGTATTAAAATCCCTTATGGTACATTTTAGGATATACCACTTTCATTTTGTTTTCCTTTCTTTCCCTTTTATCTCTCTCTATCCTAATTTCTTGTCCCCCATCCCTCTCTCTAGCCATCTTTCTTGTTACTTCTTTTATTCTTTCTCTCCCTTTTTCTTTGTTCCTCCCCCTCTTTTTCCTCTCTCTTCCATGTATTTTCTATTTTTGTTCCTTCTCTTACTCCTTAGTGGGGGGAATGTAACATCCTAGGATTCGGTGACCCCTGGCAAATCATCATTTGACCCCCAGGTTGAGAACCACTGCTTTTAGCTATGTAGTTTAAAATTTAAAATAAGCTGTTGTTCTACTTACATTTCAGTAATCACAAACTTACCCTAATTGTATGTGTTCTTCCCCCAACTCTGTTCCGCGCTTCCAGTACTACAACATTAAGTCCTGATTCCACAAGCAACTTAGCAGCTGTAAGACCTGCAATGACAGTAGTAGCATCATCAGAATACTTTGCTGACATAACCCTTTATAACCCACCATAGCATTGACATAGACATGAAGGTAAAATTCTTGGCTGATAGATGAGATGTTTACCTGTAACGCTTTATATTCTCTTCCTAAATGTTTCAGTGGATATCAATAACACAGCTAATCTAAAATAAATCTAAAATTATTTTAAGTGATAGATTCAGAATCAGAACTTCCTGTAAATACATATACTAAAGCACTGTTTCTGAGTGGGCCAATAGCTATAAGTAATGTGCCTGAGCTCAAGCTTTTTGATTTGAATGCTTTTATTAAAACATAAAGAATGATAGACATATGTATGATTTTTTTTTTATTTTTTTTTGCACCTCCTTTTTTTAAAAGCTCTGCAAAATGAATAGGAATCTGACATTTCCTGGATCCTACTGTCTTCTGGCTTTTCCTGAAGCTGTTGTTGCTCTTGATGTATGTGTTTGAACCATTTGCTGATAGAATGAATTAATGTTTTACAAGCAGTAAATAAACCTTTAAAACAAGTCTTCAATTACCTCTGTAACTGCAAACACTGTGGAGTAATTAATAATTAAAGTTTTGAGGTGAAGCACTCTAGGGCTACATGCACATATATATATAAATACATGGATGTTTTGGCCCACGTGTGTCAAATCCTGGCGTTTTTAGGCACCTCAAAGGCACTGGTGCAGTGTCTACCCCTACTGCCAGTAGCCTGTCACAGGCTGAAATATAAGGGGGCTGGATGCTGTACTGAGTGATACTTGAAGAAGAGCTCCGGTCTCCCACCAAAAAATTTAAAGTCATCATCTACAAATACTGTAGCTACTGACTTTTAATATAAGGAAACATACCTGTCCAGGTATCCAGCGCTGTCCTCACCTGTGGTGATTCTTTAATTGGCTTCGGGTGCCAAATTTTTAAGTAGGGAAAACCACAAGGCTTCATTGCTGGTTTCCCACTGCACATGCGCGAGCTGTGCTGCGCTATGTGAAGGGTCCCACGGTCTTCGGGAACCTGTGATGTGTTTCTGAAGGCTGCAGGGAAATGGGGGTTGGCGAATGTCCGATGAGATCGCCGTGGTGCTCTGTCCGGAAGTGAGACAGTCCCCCCCTTCGCCCGGAAAAATTAGCATTTCTGCATTTGGGGCATACAACCTTGTATAGATAACTTCCTTAACGCAAGTGCTGCTGCATATTTAAGCTTATCATAGGTTTGTATGAGGCCTTATTTTCTCTCAGTAGCTCAGTTCCCCACTGCCATCTGTGAGTTGGCAGGGCAAAAAGGGGGAAAAGAAACGTAACTTCTCTGCTTCTATTGTGATTTTAGAGATTGCTTCATAGTGACTGTAACTACAAAGGTGAGTGGTTTGTTTTACTTGAAGCATTTATTGCAACTAATAGGATATTAGAGAGCGCCAACAACATTTCTGAATTGGAAATGTTACTATTAAACAGAGATTTCTTAAAGCGGAGGTCCATCCGATTTTTTTTAAAAAGCCAGCAGCTACAAATACTGCAGCTGCTGACTTTTAAAAAATGGACACTTACCTGTCCAGCGCGCCCGCAATGTCAGCAAACGAGGCTGAGCAATTGCTCGGTCCTCGGGTGCCTTGAGGCATCACTGATCGATTCACTACTGCGCATGCATGAGTATCGCGGTGAGCCGTCACTGGTTCCCGCTCTCTCCTGGGAACAGTGTTTCCCAGATGACAGTGCGGGGGGGGGGTGACGTGAAGGGGCGGCACTCCCCTTTTATACAGGTATCTGCACCCCCCTCCCCCCTGAAAGGTGCCAAATGTGAAACCAGAGGGGGTGGGATCCAAAAAGTGTGAAGCTCCGCTTTAACTTGTAGAGCCACTAAGGCCCGAACACATACTAATTACACAGGTTCTGAGGCTAATTTAATGCAGATAAGGCACCAAGTGAGTTTAATTACCACCTTAATCAGCCACAGATAATAATAATAATATGTGTTTGGTTGTAAAGGGATGAGGTGGCAACACTAAACTCCAATATTGCAAGGGTTAAAAGCTTGCTATGTCTAGGGGTGCCAGAAATAAATGTTCTTATACTTGACAAATACTTTTCTTTTTTCTTGCTCCAGGGTAAGTAATAATATACAATTAAATGTAAAGTATGTGGCCATCTATGAACTGCTTGGGATGCCTATACATGGCTAAATGTATTACTTCTACTGGTACACAAGTTATATTGTTATAATGTAACATTCCAAAACTCTCAGAACATATTCAGTACTTCTTAGAAAAGGCTGTTCACTCACAATCCCCAGGCAATCTAACAGAGCTGGAGCTGACAAACCTGAATGGGGGAGATTGCAAAATCCATATATCCAAAACTAATAGAGATCTATCCACACAGACATAGGTGTGCGCAGCCCATTGCATTACGGTGTGCACCCCAAATGCATTAAAACATGGACAGTGTTAGTAGAGCAGTGGACTTGTCAGTAGGGCAGTGGATGGTCTCAGTAGCTTTTTATTTAAATTTTATTTATTAAAACCCCCTGTGCACACCTATTCACACAGACTCAAGGCTGCTATTCTTGCCAAAAGTGCACCTGCTTAATACTAGTTTGAAGACGTGTATACTTATAAAGCCAGTTAGTTTGTGTTATTTTCATTGTAATTAAAGGGGTTGTAAAGGCAGATATACTGTATGTATTAATGTATATGCATTAAGATAAAAAAAAAAATTCTGTCTGCAGCAGCCACCCTCACTCTCTCTCCCCCCCCCAATACTTACCTGAGGCCATCTTGATCCAGCGATGTTGAATGGGAGACTCAGCTGTACGGGGCTCTCCCTCCTGATTGGAGACAGCAGTGCAGTTATTGGTTCCTAGTCAATCAAACTAGCCAATTCAGGATGTCTGAATGGACACACAGAGCTGCAGATTGGCTTGGGTGCCCCCATAGTGGGGGCACACTCGACAGGAAGGAGGGGCTGGAGTGCTGGCGGGGGACTCAAGAAGAGGAGGATATGGGCTGCTATGTGCAAAAAACACTTCACAGAGCAAGTAAGTATAACATGTTTGTTATTAAAAAACAAAACAAAAAAACATTGGCATTAAAGATAGTATTTCCAGTGTCGCAATAGTCGCACTTTCGATGGGGCCCTGGCTTTCCACCACTATCGGGGGCCCCTGCAGGGTTGCTAATCGCACGGCTCTGAGCTAACAGCATCTATCTCATGGATCAGCACAGAGCCAGAATTGACAGTTCTATCTCTCCCTCTATCCTCTCTTGCACAGGATGAGACAGGACAAAGCCGATCTGCTCCCCCTTCTCCCCCCTCCCCTCTCCTGTGTGTGCCCCGCAGGAAGTGTGAGCTTGTTAGCCTCACACCTGACTGCCCGCTCAGAAAGCAGACGTCATTGATGAGTACTGATAAGAGGCATTGATGAGCTCTGATAATAGGCACCAATAGGAGGCACTGATGAGCTCTGATAGGAAGCAATGATGGGCACCAATAGGAAACATTGATGGGCTCTGACAGGAAGCATTGGTGGGAACTGATAAAAGGCACTGATAGGAGGCATTGATGGGCACTGATAGGAGGGATTGGTAAGCACCGATAGGAGAAATTGATGGGCACTGAGGAGGCACTAATGGGAAAAGATAGGCTGCATTGATGAGCACTAATGGGCAGCACTGAAAAGAGGCACTAATGAGCACTGATAGGTGACATTGATGGACAATGATAGGTCGCACTGTGGGTCATTAACCACTTGTCATCTGCCCACCGTCAAATGACGGCGGGCAGACGACTCCATTATCCTGACATCACGTCATATGACGTGATGTCCCTTTAAAGCCGCGGGCGCGCGCGTCGCCGGCGGCGCGCGCGCGCACCCGCCGCTCTGCGGGGATCCCGTTCGAGTGCCCGGCGGCAACGATCGCCGCCGGGCACACGCGATTGCTCACATTTATACAGTAATCAATGCATATGTATAGCATTGTTCACTGTATAAATGTAAATGGTCCCAAAAATGTCAGAAAAGTGTCCGAAATGTCCGCCATAACGTCGCAGTCCCAATAAAAAAAATCGCAGATCGCCGCCATTAATAGTAAAAAATAAATAAAAAAAAATGCCATAAACTATCCCCTATTTTGTAAACGCTATAAATTTTGCGCAAACCAATCGATAAACGCTTATTGCATTTTTTTTTTACCAAAAATATGTAGAAGAATACGTATCGGCCTAATTTGAGGGAAAAAATATTTTTTTTAGATATTTTTTGGGTTATTTATTATAGCAAAAAGGAAAAAATATTGCATTTTTTTAAAAATTGACGCTCTATTTTTGTTTATAGCGCAAAAAATAAAAACCGCAGAGGTGATCAAATACCACCAAAAGAAAGCTCTATTTGTGGGAAAAAAAGGACGCCAATTTTGTTTGGGAGCCACGTCGCACGACCGCGCAATTGTCAGTTAAAGCGACGCAGTGCCGGAAGCTTATATTTTGTCTGAGCAGGAAGGGGGTGTAGGTGCACAGTAGGCAAGTGGTTAATGAGACCTGATACGCAGAAGTCATAGGCTGCATTGATGAGCACTTATGGTCACTGATCACTGATAGATACTGATAGGTGGCATCGATGAGCACTGGTGGGCAGCTTTGATGAGCACTAATAGATTGCACTGATAGATGCTGTTAGGCGGTATAGGCGGTATTCATGAGCACTGCTAGGTGGTCCTGATTGATTGACACTAATAGGCAGCATTGGATTAGCAATGATAGGTAACACTTGTAGGCGGAATCGATGGGCACTGATAGGTGGCATTGATAAGCAGGGATAGGCAGCACTGATGAGCACTGATAGGTGGCACTGATGACTGGGGCACTGATTATCAGTGTAAACAATTTACTGACATTCTTGACAGTTAACGGCAGTCCTTTCCTCACACAGACACAGTGTGGGAGGAAAGGGCTGCAGATAACCGGCAAGTCTGTTAACATGTTATCAGCTGATCATATGGTAAAGGGCCGCTGTGACTGCGCTGGATGCACGTCTCAGGGGGCATGCGGGAAGCAGGGTTCTGGGAGTATGTCCATGGACACCCTTCCAAAATTAGAAGCCCGGGGGTCCAATAGAAGGGGGGGCAGGGGTGCCATCATGATTTTTTGCACCGGGGCCCTGAAGGTTCTAGTTACGCCTCTGTGTATTTCTGTTGGTTTGTGTAAAAGAAAAAAATACGCAAGGGAGCATTCTCCAGAACAGGGTATGCACAGAAGCACATTTTTGTACGCAAGAGATCTATGTGCTCCATACAACCACCCATAGACATCAATAAATGCAGGTGGCTGTACACAAAAGTACATGCCTTCGGGACCTTACTCCTGTGCACATGCACCACTTTGCACAAGCAGCTGTGTACAGTACACTGCAAGCATTCATGTCTATGGGCAGCTGTAAATAACACAAGGAAATACCAGGCGCAAAAAATACGATAGCCTGCTTATCTTGTACAAATGCAACAATGTGCATGACCTCTTACTCATATGACTGTTTGCTGCTTTGTGTTACAAACAAATGGTTGTGCTTTAATGCTCCTTCTCACAAAAGAATTCTTGCTCAATTTCCTTTAATTATTGAGAGGAGAGACAATTTTTGATTTACTTCAAATAACAGCAAAGAAGGGGAAGGCTTCAGTATACAAGATCTGAGAATAATAGTTGCATGACCTTGCTTTATTCCCAAAGGTGAAAAAGAAGCCGGCAAGATAATTAACTTGGAAACATATTTTCAGAGCTGAATGCACTGACTAGTAGAAGTTAGGCCTCTAACAAATTGGATATGGTGCAGCACTTAAATTGCAGATACCTGCAACCAGAAGCCAAGATGTTTGCAGACAGCTGAGGCCAGAAAGCCTGCACGTCAATGACAGGCTCACAGGACCAACGGTTATTCAGCGCTGTAGGTATTTATCTGCACATCAACCGGTTACATATGGTTAGGGACAGATGATTGTTCCTAAATGCAGACAAATTGCCTCCAGGACCAAATATATGTCCCTAACCATGTGTAACTGCTTGATGTGTGGATATACAGTAAAACCTTGATTTGAGAGTGTTTTGCAAGGCAAGCAAAATTTCTAAATACATTTTGACTTAATATACGAGCAATGTCTTGATATACAAGTAGCGTCATGTCATAAAGAAGAAAAGAGAGACACCTCTAAGTGTATGATTACATTTAATGAAGTTACAACATTTAGCAACATATTTCTACACTTAGAGGCATGTCTTTTCTCTTATAGGGCCCTTTCACACGGGGCAGATCAGTAACGACCCAAAGGTGATGAAGAAGATCCCTCTTGCGAAGGACTGCTCCAGGATCATCTTCTTTCCGAAGATCTCCGGGGTCATGTCAGGGACTCTTCCGTCCAACTCTTTCAGCTGCAGCACGACCGTCTGCTTCATCCAGGGCTCCAAGGTTGGCAGCCCATCTGCAGACAGGTTCAGCTTAGCTGGTCTCCATTGGCTGGCACCAGCAGGGGTAGAAGTGAAGATTGAGGCAGTGACATTCTCGGGGGCTTCGGAGGAAGTGCCTGGAGCAGGGTTCTTCTTCATCTTATCAGTCTTCTTTGTCTTATCAGTAGGGTTGTCCCGATACCGATACTAGTATCGGTATCGGGACCGATACCGAGTATTTGCGCTAGTACTTGTTCTCACGCGAATACTCCCGATACCTAAATAGAATACTTTTTTTTTTTTGAGTGCGGGGTGGAGTGCGGAGCACTCAGAGGGACCATGGCTGAACTCAGAGGGACCATGGCTGAACTCAGAGGGACCATGGCTGAACTCAGAGGGACCATGGCTGAACTCAGAGGGACCATGGCTGCATTTGGGGACACGTGGCTGCATTTAAAAAGTATCGGTATTCGGTATCGGCGAGTACATGAAAAAAAGTATCGGTACTTGTACTCGGTCCTAAAAAAGTGGTATCGGGACAACCCTACTTATCAGTCTTCTTCTTGCTTTTCCCCATTGTCAAGAAGTTGGATGTCACTTCAGGAGTATCTTTGGCAGCTTCCTTCTGGTTCCTCGACGTCTTCACTCTTATCGTAGCCTTTACAAAGGCTCTAGCATCTATTGCCCGAAAGTAGTAATGCGGAGTGAGGGGGGAGAAGGGTAGATCGCAAACTCATTCCATGTGGGGGCTAAGCATCTGCCCAATAGCAAGTAGGTGAAGCTGAATTTAATCAACGAACCTACAAGGCCAAGCAGAGGGTACCCCACAAGGACCAATTGGCTTGGATAGATACAAGTGGTTCTCAACGTCCTAGCTGTGAAGCAGAAACAACCCCAAATGCTATAGTCAATACTACACTTGATCTTAGCCAAAAGGCTGAAAAGCAATCAGCAGCAATATTCAGCGCCTCAGTTTGAACCTCATTGGCTCCAATATTACCACTGCGCAAAGCATCAGTAAGCCATCCACAGGGGGAGGGGCACAACTGCAGCAACCACCCGGCCGTCCACGATAACCCACACAGCCCACACCTCAGTGACCTCAGGGGGACGTTCGTGTGTGCGCATTGAAAACATGGTCTGGTGTGACCCTGCTAACACCTCCATCTCTTTCAGTACACAAAAAGACAAAAGGGGGCAGCCCTGGGACTTTGAATGAGATGAGAGAGGTTTAGCCAATGTTCACAACGAATATTGGCTAAACCAATATCCATAGCCGCTCACTGTATCACTCGGCCCCGCTCACCCGGCACGCTGCATCATTGGATATGATTGCTGCGCTGCTTTTAATCAACCAATGAATGACCCGAGAAGCCGACCCAGGAGCCTGCATGATCACAGCACAGTACTTTTGAAGGGTCAGGTAAGTAAACGGGGGCTCGGAGGGGCCGTATTCCGTGGATGTTTTTTTACGTTTATGCATAAAATGCATTAAGGTGAGAAAAACTTTTACCTTTACAACCCCTTGAAGGAATTATGAATGAATGGTTGTGGAACGAATCATTTGAGTTTACATTGTTACTTATGGGGAAATTTGCTTTGATATACAGGTGCTTTGGATTACAAGCATGTTTCTGGAACTAATAATGCTCGCAAACCAATGTTTTACTGTATGTAGATTTATGCTTACAGAGGTAGACATTCGTGGTGCCTGTCATTGACTTGCACAGGATTACTGGTCGTGGTTATCTGACGTCCTTTCTTACCCACAAATAGTGCTTTTTTTTTGGTGGTATTTGATCACTCCTGCAGCTTTTATTTTTTGCACTATAAACTTTTTTTTTTATTTTATTTTTTTACTTTCTGCTATAATACATAGCAAACAAAATATATAAAAATAAATAAAAATAAATATTCATCGGTTAAGGCTGATATAATTTCTTCTACATATTTTTGGTAAAAAAAAAAAAAAACGCAATAGGCGTATATTGATTGCTTTGCGCAAAAGTTATAGGGGCAGATTCACAGAGAATTAGATTCTCGTAGAGTATCAGAAATACACTACGCCGCCGTTTTTTACCTGGCTCTACGTGGAATCCAGGCAGATTTTGTCCAGTAAACGACGGCGGCGTAGTGTATTTCTCCCGTCGCAATCCATCTGCGCGAGTAGGGGGCGTGAAGCATTTAAAATAGGCGCGTTCCCGCTGCGATCGAACTGCGCATGCTCCGTTCGCAAATTTCCCGCCGTGCATTGCGCGAAAACACGTTGTCACGTCGTAGTAGCGTCGTTTACGTACATTCCTATTCCCGAACGAGTTACGTTAAAAAAATATATATATTTTCAAATCGACGCGGGAACGACGGCCATACTTTACATGGGTTACGCACTGTTAGACCAGCAAAAAGCTCCTCTAACATTATGTAGCCAAAAAATGACGTAGGCGATTGCGAGGGACACTCGTACCTTCATGGATCGCCGTAAAAACTCATTTGCATATCCCGACGCATGAAAACGACGCGAACTCCTCCCAGCGGTCGCAAAAATATCGCAGTGTAGATCCGAAGGCTTACGAGGCCCGAAGCCGCCGTATCATGGTTTGAGGATTCAAACTAGTGATACGGCGCGCGAAATTTGAAATTACTCCTGTCTAACACCAGTTAGACAGGCATAATTGCTCTGTGAATCTGGGCCATAGTGTCTACAAACTATGGGATAGATTTTTTACGGCCGTGTTGTGTGGTGTGACTTGTAGTGCAGTTTTCCTTTTTTTAAATAAAGAAAACCATCAAGTTTTTTTGGAGTGCGGCTGTCCATATTTTCTGTTTCCATTTGTTTACAATGGTGATGTTATAAAATTAAAGTTTACACTCTAATCATAGAACTCCTTTAAAGTGATTGTAAAGGTGCGCATTTTATTTTTTTAAAAGAGTGGCCCCGAACGGCACTTTCTGGGGTCTCCCGGCGGCTCTCTCGGCTCCTCACCACTTCAGATAACCCCCTCTGGGAAGCGCTCTCCCAAGGCGGTTACCTTGCGAGTGCACTCCCGAGTTCTGCATTCGGCGCCCATAGCCGCCAAGTGCAGGACTCAGCCCCGCCCCCCCGGCGCCTGCGTCATTGGATTTGATTGACAGCAGCGTGAGCCAACGTGCTGCTATCAATCTACCCAATGAAGAGCCGAGAAGCCAGAGCAAAGGAAGAGCGTGTTCCAGGGCTCAGGTAAGTAAACCGGGGGGCTGGTAATCATCATATGTTTTTTCACCTAAATGCATAGGATGCATTAAGGTGAAAAAACATGAACCTTTAAAACCCCTTTAAATCTGTTTATAACTCAAAAACATAAATGTATTAAACTGCAGCATACCAGGTCTTAGATGTGGCCACATTCATTTTCTACTCCATGGCACCTGGTGATCCAGCCAACATATATAAGTACTGGCAAAATGCAATATATTGCATTTTTGTTTTTGGGTTAAATAACGCTGTAACTGATGCTGCTATATTTGGTTTGCCTATATCTAGGCTTTTTTTTATCTAGGCTTCATGGCCTCCTAGTAGCAATAGATAGCCAGCTGTTGTAACAAAACCAGCATTTCCCCAAATCGGATCAATGATGGGCCTGACTTCATTTGCACTCCTATTTATAGAGGTGACACAGCGCGCTGCTCGTGCCCCTGGAAGACGATAGTTTATATCGAAACGGACGTAGGGCGAGCGACGCGCTGTTGTCACCCAGTTCCCATATGTTCCACCAGTGGACGAGTGCCTGAAGTTTTTCCTTGTGTTCCGGCCGGCACATTAATTCTTAAGGCGTTTTTTTCACTGCATAATTGTAAGTGCATTTTATTCCCTTTTTTAATAAATGTTATTAAGTTAATACACTATGTGGAGCATTTGATTGTTTTTGCATGGTGGGCATCCATACTGCTGCATGTTCCTGGCTACCAGCCCTTACCGGGAGTGACGGTCTGACATCACGCGAGTGAAACCCCGTATATGCTGTATCTGATCCTTTGTCTTTCTGGTAAGAGACTACTCTATAAGCTTGATGGAGGATACACTTGTTTTGTTTTTTGACCACTTCTATCAACTTGTTGTGACTCAGGAGCACCGGTGTTTATCTTTTCATGGACTTTTTCTCTTTTATATATTAATTGAAATTCAGCAGAGGGACATTTATTTTCATCACCATATGTTTTTGTCATTAATATTATCCATTAGGTGATCGTTTATTGTACAGCGGCCATCATAGGTCACCCTTTTTTAATTTTTTTAATTTGTGTTTACTCACTTATTGATCTGTGGTCATTTATATATTTATTCTATTTTGTGGTAGCGCGATTTAATTTTTTCTTATGTTTATTTCTTGTATTTATTGTTTACATGTAGATTGCAGCACCTGGGGTAGAACATTTTATTATGTTTTAGCTCCCTTTCTTTCCTATGTATGTTTTAGCGCAGTGATTTCCTTTTTTTCCCATTTCCCCAAAAAGGCCCAACTATTATCAAACAATGCTGTTTAATCAGCCTGGCTGTTGGAACAAATTCTCAGGTTATGCTAGAAACAGGGTATGTTAGCAAACAATAACGAGCACTTTAATTAGCCTGATACTGGCAATAATTGCATCTTTATCTCTAACAAGTGGTAAACACGGTATACAGTAGGTGTATGGCACACTACCTGCCATTCTAACAAGAGACATACATGCTTTTCAATCACCCTTACCTTTTACACACAACACATCAAATATCAAGCAGTGTTTGTGTGCTGTTTTTATATGTAGTATTTTCTTGGTCAGAGATAGTAATGAGCTAGATGTTCAAAAAAACATGTGGGGCCCACGCAAGAAGTTTGCACGCTGCAGAGCACCCCATATTGCACTGCGAGATCGCAGTGCATTGAAGGCTTCTAAATGGCCAAAGAATGCACCTAACCTGTATGCTTTGGCCAATCTCAGTGCAATGGGATGTTTGGTGCCTTTGGCCAATCACAGCTCAGGGGCTAAGTCCATGCCCCCCACTATATAATGCTGCTTACACAGCAGCCATGTATAGTGTGAATTAAGAGAGAGATTAAACAGGTTAGTTCTTGGATTGAGCATGCAGTCGATGTAGTATATATAGAACAATGAATAGTATATAGTGCAGTCAGTGTAGTATATATAATACAGAGAAGAGTATATGGTGCAGTCAGTGTCGTATATTTATATAATACAGTGCAGAGTATATAGTGCAGGTAGTGTAGTATCTATAATACAATGCAGAGCATCTAGTACAGTCAGTGTAGTATATATAATACAGTGCAGAGTATAAAGTACAGTCAGTGTAGTATATTTAACGCAGTGCAAAGTATACAGGGCAGTGCAGCGTATATAATACAGTGTATAGAAGTTGTTAAGGGGAAACCTATGACAGAATTAATAAACAAAACAGTGTGGGGTCCCACCCCCCAAAATCCATACTAGGCCCTTTGGGTCTGGCATAGATTTTAAGGGTAAAGGGGGGTGCTTGCCTTCAACAAGGGGGAGTGCTTGTTAAAGGGGGCTTCCAGCTTCCGATATGCCCCCTGCCCGCAGAGCCAACAATCACCGGCAAAGGTTGTCGGGAAGAGACCCTTTTCCCCATCAACATGGGGACAAGGTGCTTTGGATTGGGGGGCACCCACCCCCCCATGTTGAGGGCATGTGGCCTGGTACAGATCAGGAGGGGGCATTTGCTCGTTCCCCCCTTTCCTGACCTGCCAAACTGCATGCTCAGTATGGATTTTGGGGGGGGCCCCCACATCAATTTATTTTTTCAGTTTATTTCATTTATATTGCTGGGAGCCGACAATACATCCAAGCAACGAGCAAGTTTAAATTTCATTTTTTCCTTTAGAAATGTCATCATTGCTGCGGCATGTTTTATACATCGCACAGATGCACCACTTTACAGGCAGACTAAGGGGACTCCCCAGGCACAATATTTAAAGGAATATTTCATTTTTATTGTTTAATTTTAAGCTTATAAATCACGGCTCCTTTAAAAATGATCGTTTGAAAACCTATTTTTGCATTGATACATGTCCCCCAGGGCAGTACCCGGGTCCCCATACACGTTTTAATGGCAATAAATTGCATTTAAGCCTTTAAAATAAGGACTTTTGATTTTTCATGTTCGTGTCCCATGGACTTTAATAGGGTTTGCTTGTTCGCTAGAACTTTTTGCCTGTTTGAGGTGGTGTTCTGCCATCCGCATCTTTGAAGCGTGATACGAGCGGTAAAAATACCGCTCCTATAGTGCCCCTGCCCATTCAAATCAATGGGGTAGCACCTCCAAAACACCCACAAAACGCCGCAAAGTGGTGGTTTTAACCCTTTTTTGGCTGCTAGCAGAGGTCAAAATCTCCCCGCTAGTGCCCGAAAATCGAGGCAAATGCGACGGTAAAACACCACTAAAAATAGTAGAGCTTTACCGACAGGGTACCAAGCACCTCAGTGTGAAAGTACCCTAAAAAAGTCCTGCTAGCCGCATCTTTGAGGCACGGTAGGAGCAGTAGAAATAGCACTCCTATAGCGCCTCTGCACATTGAAATCAATGGGGACGCGCCTCCAAACCGTCCACAAAACGATACTTTGCATAATTTTTGCGAGCCGGTTTAACACTTTTTGGGCCGCTAGCAGAGGTTACAATCTCCCCGCTAGCGCCTGAAAATCGCAGCAAACACGACGGTAAAATGCAGCTAAAAATAGCGGTGCTTTACCGCCAGTGTATCAGCGCCTCAGTGTGAAAGTACCCTACGATGGACTTGACTAACATGTCCTGCTAACACTTTAAAGCAACTAAAGCAGTTTGTTTTTCATTTTGGGATAAAGGTTTTACATTACTGAATAAAAGTTGACCAATATAAGCATCCCTGTCAATATTAAATGGTTTGTCTCAACCCTCGAACTGACACTTTTGTTAGAAAACTTGTACTGTTAACTCCTTGGCACCGACATTACTCATATGCGGCCTCTCGCGGGTGGGCCTTAACTAGAGGTCGACCGATATGGGTTTTTCTCTGGCCGATGCCGATATTTAGAAATTGCGGCGGCCGATATATGATGTAGATTTTTTGGGCCGACATGTTAGGCCAATTTTTTTTGAAAAATTCCCCTTCATCTCATAAAATCTAACAGTTGGACCCCTTTCACAGGGGGTGTTTTTCAGGCACTTTTGGATTAAAAATAGCACCTGTAAAGTGCCTGCAAAACGGCTCCCTTGCAGTCTCAGTGTGAACACCCGAGTGCTTTCACACTCAGGCGGTGCGCTGGCAGGATGTTGAAAAAAAGTCCTGCAAGCAGCATCTTTGGAGCGGTGTATACCGCTCCTCCACCACTCCCGCTCATTGAAATGAATGGGCCTGCAAAACGCTTCTACAGAGGTGCTACATGAGCGCATTTAACCTCTTCATTGGCCGCTAACTAGGTTATAATCGCCCTGCTAGCAGCCGAATAGCGCCACTAAAATGTTGGTAAAGCGCCGCTGCGCTGCTGCCCACTCCAGTGTAAAAGCAGCGGAGTTCCGCAAAAAAAAAATTAAAAGTCAGTAGCTACAAATACTGTCGGCACCCGAGGTCGATCTCTCCCTCGGCTCTGGGGTGCTGCCCCAGCCTTCTTCGGTAAGGGAATCAGGAAGCAGGCACAAGTAATCAAAAAACAGGCTAACTTTACTGTTTTTTTTTTAAATTATTAATAATTATTATTACCGTATTTATCGGCGTATAACACGCACAGGCGTATAACACGCACCCTAACTTTAAGAGGGAAGTTTCAGGAAAAAAACTTTCCACAGCCCCCTGAGTATAACACGCAGGCACAGTTTACCCTCTATTTTCAGGGTAAAAAAATGAGTGTTATACGCCAATAAATACAGTAATTAAAGTGTATTTTTCCCCCAAAATTTGAGTTTGAAAGATCGCTGTGCAAATACCGTGTGACATAAAATATTGCAACAACCGCTATTTTATTTCCTAGGGTCTATATAATGTTTGGGGGTTCTAAGTGATTTTCTAGCAGAAAATACAGGATTTTTAATTGTAAGCAACAAGTGTCAGAAAAGATTTAGGGCCAGATTCAGGTAGGAGCGCGTATCTTTGTGCGTAGCGTTTCCTATTTAAGCTACGCCTCCGCAAATTTGACAGGCAAGTGCATTATTCACAAAGCACTTGCTCCGTAAGTTGCGGCGGCGTAGCGTAAATTGGCCGGAGTAAGCCCGCCTAATTCAAATGTGTAAGAGGTGGGTGTGTTTTATGGAAATGAGCCCTGACCCCATGTAAATGAAGCACCGATCATACGGCGCAATGCGCGCACATGCTCAGTATCACGTCAAATTTTTCCCCTAGGTTACGCTGGCTCAATGCCTGTGACGTGAACGTAACCTACGCACAGCCCCATTCCCGTACGACTTACGCAAACGACGTAAAAAGATACGCTTGTTCCGGCGTCCATACTTTGCATTACCTGCACCTGCTATAGCAGGGGTAATTTTACGCCGGACGTAAGCCTAACATAAACGGCGTAGTGGGCGCAAGTACGTTCGTGAATCGGCGTATCTGCCTAATTTACATATTCGACGCGTAAATCTACGGAAGCGCCCCTTGCGGCCAGCGTAAATATACACCCAAGATACGACGGCGTAGGAGACTTACGCTGCTCGTATCTTGGCCAAATCTATGCGTAACTGATTCTAAGAATCAGGCGATACGCCGTGGTAAGTCCTTGGTGAATCTGGCCCTTAGCCTTTAAATGGTTAAACTGAGAACTTATACACACAGGACTAGATTCAGGAAAGAGATACAATGGCGTATCTCCAGATACGCCGTCGTATCTCTGCGTCTGAGCCCTCCTATCTATGCGCCTGATTCATAGAATCAGTTACGCATAGATTTCCATTAGATCCGACTGGCGTAAGTCTCTTAAGCCGTCGTATCTAAGTTGCATTTTTACGCTAGCCGCTAGGTGGCGTTCCCGTCGATTTAGCGTTGAATATGCAAATGAGATAGATATGCCAATCCCCGAATGTACGCCCGGCCGGCGCATTTTTTTTGGTCGTTTGCATAAGCGTAACTCCGGCGTAATGTTACCCCTGCTATATGAGGCGCAGCCAATGTTAAGTATGGACGGCGTGCAGGCGTATTTTTTCCGGTCGTTTACGTCGTTTGCGTAAAACGTTCGCAAATAGGGCTTTGCGTAAGTGACGTTCACGTCGTTTTCATTGAGTATTTGCGTTGTGATTTGGAGCATGCACACTGGGCTACGTTCCCTGCTGGCGCACACGCAGTTCGTTCGGCGCGGGGGCGTGCCTAATTTATATAGAAGACGCCCCCTACCTTCCCATTTTGCATTACGCCCTCCTATTTACGCTACGCCGCCACAACTTACGAAGTAAGTGCTTTGAGAATACAGCACTTGCCCGTAAAAGTTGCGGCGGCGTAGTGTAAATAGCATACGCTACGCCAGTTTACAATTACGCCGCTCCTACCTGAATCTAGCCCACAGAGTTCAGTTCATTGATAAGTAGAAACTTTGTATTCTTTTCTCAAACTTGTTGAAAGTTCTACTGTTCGATGCTAGTTCTCACCATGTATATTTATCTACAGAATAATATTTTATGAAAACCATTTTTTTGTCATGTCCGCAACTTACAAACTATCATCTGGTAATTTAGGATCATGGTCTCTTTGTCACTATCTCTTACTGAGAATCAGCTCATGGAAAAATTTGTGAATTTTTCAACTGGGTCTGGAATGTCTGGACAGAAAAAGAATGGCTAATTGTTCACATGATGGTCAGTTCATTTAAGACAAGGGCTCTTCAGTCTAAAAATGGGCTGAGCACAAGAGAAGTGCAGAATTCCGAGACAACTCAAGACTACTAATAACCATTACTGCAAAAACAGAAACGTACTTCAAGAGTGCCGGAGCTAATTACCCATAAAACGCGTAAACAAGAAAAAACAAATCCTGTCGACTGGAAATCTTGTTTTAAAGTATTGTGTATTAAACCAAACATTAAAATGCTTAGCCTTAAAAATAATACAATGTACACAGCCCAGTAATCCATGGCCAATAATTGGATTTTACCCCCCTTTTTATATATATATATATATATATATATTAGGGCTGTGCAAATTAACTTTTAATCGATCGATTAATCTTTAATTTTTTTGATCGATCAAAATCTTTTTGATCGATTAAAAAATTCTTATGACTGGTACTCACCTCTCTGCCGGCTTCTGGGCCTTCAGGGAGTTCTGTCAGAGATCCGGTGACATCATGGACACCGGCGGGGCTTGCCGTGTCCATCTGAAGGGCTCCTTTGCTGTGCCTTCATATCTGCATGCAGGCGGGACCTTACTATCTGCCACACGCAAGCCAGGGCCGTTTTAATAGCATCTTGGGCCCCTGGGCAAAGAAATGCTCTGGGGCCCCTACAATAATGACAGTGCAGGTAAACAGACATCAAGTAGGTAGAAGGCAGACTGCCTCCCCTGTGTATCTATCACTCTCAGTGCCATCATGGGGCCCCCAATTTCGGGGCAGCGTAGGCTCAAGGACCAGCTGCTTTGGGCAAATTGCAGGGGCCCCCAATGCAGCTGGGGCCCCTGGGCAGTGCCCAGGTGTGCCCTCTCATTAAGACAGCCCTGACGCAAGCGCTGTTACACTTCCCTCTATTACTTCCCTCTGTCAACCTGGGATTCTACAACCATCCACTGGGAGTTGTGATAGTTCCCTTCATGGGACATCTACATGCCGATGGACTGATGTTAACCTCTCCTCATCTGGATTCAGCAGTGGTATCGTTGTACACATTTTTATACCAGTATCATACTTAGCTACAGGTTTTTATGACTGCTTTTGGTACCATTTGGTATTACTTGCACCATTTTTACAGTTTATGTAGCTACATCGATTTTATCTCCAGTGCAATATTTATTTTGTTACCTACTTGAAGACTATAAAAGTTTTAATGCTATTCCCATCGAGCGCTGCCTTTGTGTGTTTTTTGTATCCTGCTATCCATTTTTCCAGTGGTTGGTAGCTGCACTGGGAATCGGCCTGCAAGGAGATCAGCTAAAAGTAGTTGGATCTGTATGTGCGTTATAATTAATCGAAATTAGTCGATTAATCGATTAAAAAAAAAAACGATTAATCGAACACAAAAATTTTGATCATTCACAGCCCTAATATATATATATATATATATATAAACCTAAAAACAAAAATGGGATTTTTTGACTTACCAGTAAATGTTCAGCACAGAACATGACAGAGTTATATGCAGCTAGCTTCAGGCGACTGGATACTGGCAAAAGAAAAGCTGCAGAGATATCCCTTCTAATTACAGTAATGCTGTGTACACACAATTGGTGTCCGATAGACTACTAATAACCATTACTGCAAAAACAGAAACGTACTTCAAGAGTGCCGGAGCTAATTACCCATAAAACGCGTAAACAAGAAAAAACAAATCCTGTCGACTGGAAATCTTGTTTTGAAGTATTGTGTATTAACCACTTCCCGCCCGGCCAATAGCAGATTAATGGCCGGGAAGTGGTTATGAAATCGTGACTAGACGTTCTCAAACGTCTAGCACGATTTCAATGCCGCGCGCGCCCGTGGGGGCGCGCAGCGCGGCGATCGTTGATGCGGGGTGTCAGTCTGACACCCTGCATCACCGATCTCGGTAACGAGTCTCCGGCGGAGGCTCGCTACCACGTGATCAGCCGTGTCCAATCACGGCTGATCACGATGTAAACAGGAAGAGCCGTTGATGGCTCTTCCTCACTCGCGTCTGACAGACGCGAGTAGAGGAGAGCCGATCGGCGGCTCTCCTGACAGGGGGGGTTCACGCTGATTGTTTATCAGCACAGCCCCCCCTCGTATGCCCACACTGGACCACCAGGGAGTGCCCACACTGGCAGGGCAAAAAATAAAAATAAACGTAAAAAAAAAAACACAAGATAAAAAATAAAAAAATACAGGTAAGAAAAAAAAAAGATGCCAGTCAGTGCCCACACATGGGCACTGACTGGCAACATATACATCAGTGCCACCCCTCAAAGTCCATCAGTGCCACCCCACAGTGTGCTTCAGTGCCACCCCTCCGTGCCAATACATGCCCAGTGCCACCTATCAGTGCCCATCTGTGCCACCCATAAGTACCCATCTGTGCCACCCATAAGTACCCATCTGTGCCACCCATAAGTACCCATCAGTGCCAACCATGAGTGCCATTCTGTGCCGCCTATGAGTTCCCAGTGCCGCCTATGAGTGCCCATCAGTGCCACCTATGAGTGCCTATCATTCCCGCCTATGAGTGCCCATCAGTGCCACCTATGAGTGCCCATCAGTGCCGCCTATAAATGCTCATCGGTGCCACCTATAAGTGCCCATCAGTGCCGCATACCAGCGCTGCCTATCAGTGCCCATCAATGCCACCTCATCGATGCCCATCAGTACTACCTCATAAGTGCCCATCAGTGCCGCTATATAAGTGCCCGTAATTGAAAGATAAAACATACTGATTTACAAAAAAGTTAACAGAAAAAAATTATTTTTTATTTTTTTTTCTAAATTTTCAGTCTTTTATTAGTTGTTGCGCAAAAAATAAAAACCGCAGAGGTGATCAAATACCACCAAAAGAAAGCTCTATTTGTGGGGAAAAAAGGACGCAAATTTTGTTTGGGTGCAGTGTAGCATGACCGCGCAATTGTCATTCAAAGTGCGACAGTGCTGAAAGCTGAAAATTGGCTTGGGCGGGAAGGTGCGTAAGTGCCTGGTATGGAAGTGGTTAAACCAAACATTAAAATGTTTAGCCTTAAAAATAATACAATGTACACAGCCCAGTAATCCATGGCCAATAATTGGATTTTACCCCCCTTTTTATATATATATATATATATATATATATATATATATCTAAACCTAAAAACAAAAATGGGATTTTTTGACTTACCAGTAAATGTTCAGCACAGAACATGACAGAGTTATATGCAGCTAGCTTCAGGCGACTGGATACTGGCAAAAGAAAAGCTGCAGAGATATCCCTTCTAATTACAGTAATGCTGTGTACACACAATTGGTGTTCGATGGACTTTTTTCATCGGACAAACTGATCGGTCTTTTTTCCAATCGGTGTAAAAAAACATGTTTTAAATTTTTCCGATGAAAAAAAAAACGATAGGAAATTCCGATCGTCTGTGTGGAACTCCATCGGAGAAAAATCAACGAATCAAGTAGACGCATGCTCGGAAGCATTGAACTTTTTTTTTCGGCTCGTCATAGTGTTTTACTTCACCGCATTTTGGCACGGTCGGAATTTAGTCTGAATTTAGTCTGATAGTGTGTATGCAAAGAAATAAAGGAAAAACTGCGCTAATATTGGTAAAGGAAAAAGCTGCCACATACAAACAAACAAAGTCAACAAAATATAGAAACGAAAAATGTAGCGCTAATATGAAAATCACATTTTGGGGGGGCGTGGCTTAGCACCGGACCTGAATGGCCGCCTGATTCCCGAGCTCCCGTCCACAGGAGATAATCTCAGCTGCTAGCCGAGCCATCCGCCGCTGCTAAATGGGGAAAACCTCCAGGAACGCATCCCCAACCAGGTCCCGCTCTCCCAGAGGAACCGGAGCGCAAAACGGACGAGTAATCCCGGACATCTTCCGGACCCAAGTACGCGAGGCCCCGGCTTCAAATCGGGCCTACTCGAACGCCGCACGTTCCTCCAGCCTCAGCCCGACGGGTAGGAGACACACCCAGCCCCAAGCTATGTCCACCACTGCTGATGCCCCACAGCCCCTATGCATGCAGGATCTCCGGTCAGTGGCAGAAGATATTAAAGCCACACTGTTCTCTGCCATAACGGACCTTAGGAGAGATGTGCAGGCAATGACAGTAAGGCTGGATGACGTGGAGGAAGCTACTGCCCGCCATGACACTGCTATCCAGCAACTACAGGCCTCTTCCCACTCTAATGATAGGCAACTCAGAGACATCCAAAGGCACTTAGAGGACCTGGACAACAGGGGGCGTCGCCACAATATTCGTGTAAGAGGAATCCCAGAATCTGTTGAAAATGCACAAATTACTAAAGTCACTGTCGCCATCTTCAATGATCTTCTTGGCAGACCCCCTGAAACACCTATTGAGTTTGAACGCTTGCACAGAGCTCTAAAGCCTAGGAGCAGAGAGACCGATCCCCCCAGGGATGTGATTGGATGTCTCGTAAACTTTAAACTGAAAGAAGAAATTCTACACAGGGCCAGAGACCGTCGCTCCCTATCATATATGGGAGCAGAAATTAAATTGTTCCAAGACCTATCGCCTATTACGCTCCAGAATAGGAGAAACCTGCGTCCCCTTCTGGACCTCCTACGCTCTAAAGGTATTCAATATCGGTGGAAGTTCCCCTTTTGCCTCTCTGCCTCCTCTCAAGGTCGCACAGCTAACCTGCGCCTGCCGGAAGATTTGCCTGCCTTCTTTCAAACACTGCACCTTCCCCGCATTGACGTCCCAGATTGGTACACCACTCCTCACCCGCCACATATGAGAAGATCTACCTCCACTGATACTATCCCAGTCCGTGATGACTTTCAATTAGGTCGCCGCAGACACAACTCGCCAAGGGAACCCGAAATCTCGGACCCCCAGATTGCTCCTCAAGACAGCCCAACAGCATCACCAGCTCACAGGAGAGCTCGCCGCGACCAACCTGAGGAGCTGATGATCTCCATGCCCTCCTTTACACCTTGAAGAGGTACCCTTGTGAGTACATTGAACGACAACTTGCCCCTTTTCTCCCTAATATCTACCAGCCTCAGATATCCATGACTGCCCTAGTCTACAATCCCCGGCATTACGAGTCGGATCTATTGACTACACCCTCTCAGGATCCGTAAGTCTTTTTGCTCCCTTGGAGAAATACCCCAGGTCTCCGACCGACCCGCCCTTGAAGCTTGATGGTTCCCCTTGTCCCCCTCCACAGCCATCTGATCTTTCCCTTCCCCACCCCATCCTAGCTAGCCTCCATTGCACCTTGCTCCTAAAGGTCTTCCACATTCAGGCCCCCCTGGTTGCTGGCACTAGGCCTGTCTAGATTTAAGACCCAGAGACTGCTACTGTTTTCTGTTCTCTGCCCTTATGTATGTCACCATAGAGGGGGGGTGTTGCCAAAAACCAAATCCCCCTCATGCAGAGGGCCACGGACCTAATTTACTTGTCTGGCCTTTGTCCCAGCCGAACTTGAAGTGCCTTACTATTACCTACATATGCCCCCTAATTGGGCAAAAGGTCTAACCCTTCAATACTGACTCCTCGACACGACCCTGGCTCTCTCTTGAAAACCTCACCTGGGGGGAGGGGGGAGGCAAGGGGGAAAGTTACTTCCAGGTTAAACTGTATCAGAGGGCAAAAATTCCTCTTGGTGATTGTCAAAGCGTCCATATTGATCACTCCCAAGCAATAGATGTTTACTCCTGCCAACCCAAAAACGGTAACTGCAGGAAGCTGTCTCCCTGTACCGGTTGGAGCTTTAACCGCATTTAATTTTCCGTCACTCTAGGTCCGGCCTATGCTGGCTCACCTTAGATAACCGATGTGACACGATTTTAGATGTTACCAGACCAGGTACAATCACGCGGGAGATGCTGCTCTCTGATACAGGCTCAGTTATATTTAGGTTCTGTCTTTGCTGTTTTTGTTCTTGTTTTTTTGTTTCCTATTCAAGTGGAATGATATACTGTTAGACCTTATGGTTATAGATGCCCCTCTTCCCTGATTTGGGTGTCAAACACTAGGTAAAGAGGACCTCATGTTCTCATTATGGGCTCTATCACACTACTAGCTGTTATGTTTTTTTTTATATATATATATTTTCTTATTGTTTTTGATTTTATGCTGTTGGAATGTTTATACCTGCCTAACCTGCATGCTGATCGACCTCACATATTTCTTAATGCTTGACTTCCCGGAGTCTAGATACGCAGCCATCTTAAGTATTGCTTCGCTTATTGGCTCATCCATATACCCTGCTACATAAATCTCCTGTGGACGAGAGATACTGACTCTTGACCGTTCTACACCGGTTCATACCACCACTCCACGAGACAGGGACGTACTTGATCCTGTCGCACCCTACCGGACACTTCTATATATTGGGAGAAGTCACCTGTCACCTCCCCAACTCCGGTAACTTGTACATCTTGTTGACTCTTATTCCCTAGCCTACTCTCTTTTTTTTTTTTTTTTTCTCTCCTTTTCTTTCTCTTTCTTCCCTTTCTTCCCTTTCTTTCCCTTTCTTTCCCTTTCTTCCCTTTCTTTCCCTTTCTTCCCTTTCTTCCCTTTCTTCCCTTTCTTCCCTTTCTTCCCTTTCTTCCCTTTCTTCCCTTTCTTCCCTTTCTTCCCTTTCTTCCCTTTCTTCCCTCTCTTCCCTTTCTTCCCTCTCCTCCCTTTCTTCCCTCTCTTCCCTTTCTTCCCTCTCTTCCCTTTCTTCTCTCTCTTTCCTTTCTTCCCTCTCTTTCCTTTCTTCCCTCTCTTTCTTTCTTTCTTTCTTTCTTTCTTTCTTTCTTTCTTTCTTTCTTTCTTTCTTTCTTTCTTTCTTCCTTTCTTTCTTTCTTTCTTTCTTTCTTCTCTTTCTTTTCTTTCTTTCCTTCTTTCTTTCCTTCTTTCTTTCTTTCTCCCTCTGCTCTATTTCCCCTTCTCTTCCCCCTCTTTTCTCCTTCTCCCCCTCCCCTACCTCTCTCCCCTTCTCCACTTCACTCCCGCCTCCTCTCCTCTTCCCTCCCGCTACCTCACAGTCTCCGCCTCCGCCGCCTCCTTTCTAACACAAAGCGATCCTAGACTTTACCCCTCCCTCAGTATTCGTGTTCCTACACGAAGAAACAACCGCCTCTCATTTGACTATCCTCTGCTACACACATAACCACACATTCCTCTCACCATGTCACACATATGCTCCACACAAAAAAAGACTCCTATGCTTAAAATAGTATCACTAAACACGAAGGGCCTCAACGTTCCGGAGAAACGTAGCCAAACTCTTGATCTGATGGCTAAAATGAAGGCAAACGTAGTGTTCTTACAAGAAACACACTTTCGCACAACCAGAATCCCAAAGCTTGCCAACCATCTATTCCCAACAGCATACCATGCCACTAACTCTCTTGCCAAAACCAAGGGGGTCTCAATTTTACTCTCCAAAAACCTTGACTGGCAGCCCATAGACTCACTCATAGACACAGAGGGAAGATATGTCTTCCTCAAGGGCCGTATCCAAGGGAGACCTGTTACCCTAGCTAACATTTACAGCCCCAATACTGCTCAGGTAAGCTTCTTCAGATCCATCTCGAGCCTGCTCTCAGAATTTCAATCCGGATTGACCATTCTAGGGGGAGACTTCAATGTTGCACTATTCCCAATTCTGGACACTTCCTCGGGAGCAACCTCCCTCCCATACAAAGCACTTAAACAAATTAAGCTACAGATCCAGGATCTTCTCTTACATGACACCTGGCGCGCTCTGCACCCTGACGTAAAAGACTTTACCTTTTTTTCAGCCCCCCATAACAAATACTCCAGAATCGATTACCTGTTCCTATCCCAGAATGACATCCCCTTTCTCTCCGCTGCCACCATCGAACCTATGACACTATCAGATCACCATCCGATTACGATGACCCTGACCTTCCCTGAGGAACGCTCCCCCAAGAATATCTGGCGCCTTGACTCGACCTTACTTACCTCAGAAGAGGTGGTCGAAGACATGCGTAACTGCATACGTACATTCTTTGTAGAAAATGACACACCCGAGACAGCCCCGCTCACCCAATGGGAAGCCCACAAATGTGTAGTCAGGGGAAAATTCATTGCCCTTAAGGCAGCCCGGCGAAAAACCCAACAACGTGTAATTACAGACTTACTCGACAAGATCAAAGCCCTTGAACTTACCCACAAACATTCCCGAGCGCAACAGACTTACCATGAACTCACCCAAATTAGGAAACTCCTACGTGAAGAGCTGAATCGCAAAACGAGACGCAAATTTGTCTTGCATCAAAAGCTCTTCTACGAATTCGGCAATAAATGCGGAAAATACTTAGCGAAGGCTCTCCAAGCCAAAAAAGCCCAGGCTACTATCCACACTATCAGAGACCCTCAGGGAAAAGCTCTCATTACACCGACGGACATAGCAGCGCAATTCGAGTCCTATTACTCCAACTTATATAATCTCCCTAAACAGGTGACAAATAATAAGAACCTTGAGGCCCGTCACACTTTAATCGAGTCTTTCCTTGACAAGTTCTGCCACAAACGCTTAAACAGTGATGAGGCACACAAACTAGAACACCCCATCTCGGAGGAAGAATTAAAACTGGCAATCAAATCGCTGAAAAATGGCAAAAGTCCGGGCCCTGATGGGCTTACAGCTGCATATTATAAGACCTTTACGGACGCTATTTCCCCGCACATTGTTAAGACTTTCAATTCCCTAACTTCCCCCACCCTCCCCTTTAATAGAATGCTAGAAGCCCATATCACCGTAATTCCGAAAGAAGAGAAGGACCCCACATCAGTTAGTAACTATAGACCAATCTCCTTATTAAATGTAGACATTAAGTTGTACGCCAAGATCTTGGCCACACGTCTGGCACCCCTCCTGCCATCCCTGATAGGGAAAGACCAGGTCGGATTTATCCCTGGTAGAGAAGCCAGGGATAACACAATCAAGGCCCTGAATATACACCACTGGATTACGACACATAAACAAGAAGGTTTTTTTCTGTCATTAGACGCAGAGAAGGCGTTCGACAGGTTGGCATGGGATTATTTGGAAGCAGTCCTGAAGCATATTGGCCTCCCTGATCGAATGCTCCTTGCCATAATGGCCCTATATACTACCCCAACTGCCAGGGTCCGAGCAAACGGCCACCTGTCGAACGCCTTCAATATTAGCAACGGGACAAGACAAGGATGCCCACTCTCCCCAATCTTATTCGTCCTAACCCTTGAACCCTTCCTCCAGGGTCTTAGATCAAATGACAATATCGGGGGCTTTCGTATCGCAGACCAAACCTACAAAATAGCCGCCTTCGCAGACGACATACTGCTCTTCCTAAAAGACCCCCACACGTCCATTCCAAATCTTTTGAAAGAACTGAAGTCATTCCAAGTAATTTCCAATTTTAAGATAAACTTTGCTAAATCCCAAGCTCTAAATATTTCCCTCTCACAGGGAGCGGTTCTGCAGTGTAAAAACAATTTCCCCTTTGAATGGAAACATGATCAAATTAAATATCTAGGGATCTATCTCACACCTAGATTTTCAGACTTATTCTCCAAAAATTATCTACCCATCCTCAAGACCATCACAAATGACCTAAGTAAATGGAATAAACCGCATTTCTCATGGTTTGGTAGAGCAGCTATTCTAAAAATGAATGTACTCCCCCGCATCCTATATATCTTACAGGCCCTGCCCATCAAACTCCCCCCTTCCTTTTTTCTCACTTACAAACGACTTTGCACTAAATTCTTATGGAGACAGAAAAGACCTAGAGTAGCCTACGAACTACTAACGAAACCGAAAACGAAGGGTGGCATTGGGCTGCCAGATCTCAGGAGATACTATTGGGCGTGCCACCTCGCTAGAATTGTAGACTGGTCAATTCATAGCCACAGCAAAGATTGGGTCTCTCTTGAACACACCTTCTCCCCCCTGCCACTACGATCCGTACCTTGGACCTCACACAAACACACCCCGAGGAGTCTAAATGACCACCCCCTCATTGCCCCAACACTCTGGTGCTTTAAGGAAGCTTGCCGAAAGTTACATATTTCCTCTACTCCGGGGCCCCTTACCTCAGTAAGGCTCAACCCAGAATTCCCGCCTGGTATGTCCACAAATTTCCTGGCAGACACTTGGCGACACTCAGAAGTCTTAGCACATCACTTCTACCACTTGGGTACTTTCCTAGACCGCTCTGCGTTACCAGTCAACACGGAAAATGCTGCTTTTCCTCTCTGGACATACTTTCAGATCAGACATTTCCTGAAAGAAGCTGACCACACATCCTCTGTCTCTCGTCGTCTCACGACATTCGAACAGCTATGCTCCCACTCTGCACCACAGCAACACATGATATCTAACATTCATGATATACTCTCCTCAGGTAGCATACTTAAGACTAACAAAGCTTGCGTAAGCTGGGAAAGAGACCTACAGATAGAAATCACAGAAGCACAATGGGAACGCATATCTACAATAGCCCATAAAGGCTCTCTCAATGTCTCGACACAGGAAAACAATTATAAAGTCTTGACACGCTGGTACAGAACACCGGTCATCCTCAACAAATATAACCCAGCCCTTTCGGACAAATGCTGGAGATGTTCCAATGGCACAGGTACTCTAGAACACATCTGGTGGTCCTGCCCCCTAATCCAGCCGTTCTGGACTAAAGTTCGAGAAACGACATCGCAAATCTCTACATACCCTCTAGAACACACCGCAGCACAACTTCTTCTACACCACTCAGACATGCCAGCTCAACATTACTGCAAAACGCTAATTCCACCCCTATTAAACGCCGCCAAGCTGTGCATCCCATTACATTGGGGATCGGCACATGTCCCAACCATTCCCGAATGGCTGAAACGTGTTGAAAAAATCGCAGAAATGGAAGAGTTAATCTCTATAGCCAAAGATCGTCCAACCAAATTCTCCCACACATGGGCCTGCTGGACCCACTTCCGCACCACAGACAACTATAAACTGTTGATGACCCAAACAAATGGACACCATCCACCTCCAGACGATTGAAACCCCTGGTGATTGTACAATGACTTTCTACACTCTAACTCAAGCAAACTATGCAACACCTAACCTCCCTCCCCTACTCAAGGGAAGACTGAGGGAGGATATTTTTTGTCACATTCCGATAGACGGATAATCAGTTAGCTTTAAGACATAAAACCTTTTGTATTCACCATAACCCAACACCTGGGATCCGGTGGCGGAGACTGGGAGGTATCCCCTCCCCCTGGCCTGCCCTACTCCACTCACCCCTCCATCCCCTTGATCCTACGTATGGATCTCTGCTCACTCAACTGCTCTCTACATATAACCTTTATACGTTTTCTCCTCTTTTCTTTCCCTTTTTTTTTTTTTTTTTCTCTCTCTCTCTACTCCCCCTTCCTCCCTTACTATGACCCTTCATCCTCCTCTCCTCTTCCCCATCCTCTCCCTCACCCACGCCCATCCCTCCCTCCCCTCCCCCTGAGGAGTCCCCAGTCGAACTCAACCACTTCCCCTACTACAGTTTTTTCCACTCAGCACCAGAAGCTGACCAGCCTTAACATCTGAATTGTTCAAAGGTAATAGTTACGCAAAGTTGGCCAGTTCTTCTGGGACTGGCCCACCCCTGCCTCCACCCGCAATTTTCACCTGTATGTAATGCAACATACACATGATTACCGTTGGAAATATAGATATTCACTTAACCTGTCAAAAGTTTTGCTTACGTCCCGAAAATTGTTTATTATATTGACAAATGTTGTATTTTCTTTTTTGTATTCCTGAATGAATGCTGGTTCTGTTTGTTTCTACTGTAAGATCTGCTGTTCAATCTCAGACTCCTTGTTCGACTGTTCAAATGTAATGTAAACCTTACCCTATTCACCAATAAAATTTATTATGGAAAAAAAAAAAAAAAGAAAAAAAAAAAAAAAAAAAAAAAAGAAAATCACATTTGTATACAGTGAGTATATAAGAGCCACTAGCACTGAACATGGAGTGGCCCAAATGAAGTGATCAAAGTAAATAGAGTTCCAAAGTCTATATGTAGACGGGTGGGTGATCATCCAATAAGGAGAAGACAAGCGAATTTCTATAGGTCACAATCTCATCGTGATCAGAGGAAAACGTAAATGCGCTTACCAGATGGGTTGGACTCAGATACTGTACAGTAGTGAGTCAAACAGGCACTGTGGTATTTAGGAACCGGGACCACTGGAAACCGGAAGGCAGGATCACAACAGATGACTGGAATTAAAGCTGGGAATCCACACCAGAACCAGGTGTACCTTGAATGGTGTGGAACGTCAGGTTGTAGATTCCAGGTGGGATCCTTGAGCCAAAAATCAAAGGTAGGAGGCCTAGAATATGGCTGGGGCTCACCAAAGCCGCAAGGTAGATGATATGTGGAAAGAGGAAGAACAGGAAGCTCCAATAGTGCAGATGAGTACAACCAATCAAGGTTTATTGATAAAAGTCATAAAAACAAAAATATGACATATATTAAAAAGTGATCACAAATTGGCAATATGGGGTGCTAGATAGCGGTAACCCGACGCGCTTCGGCTGAATAAGCCTTCAACAGGGGCATCATGCCAAAAAGACATGAAATATAAGCCTGATACGATCTATGATGCTGGGTGATGGTCACAGGGGAGTTCCACTGCACACAGCCTGGTTGTCAGATGTAGGATATCTCCCGATAGGTCATCAACAGGCACATAAAAAACAAAGGCCTCACATAGCATAAAACCTTAATTTATTAAATAAAAGAGAGATGGCTTGCACTTACATCAAAGTGAAGAAAACATTGCATGAAACATATCAGCCGGCCGGCTAAAAACAAACAGCCCGTATTCCGGGTAGAGAGATTGGAGCACGCGGTGACGTCAGAACGTCTCCTCCCTACGTTTCGTCTGAAAGACTTGATCACGGGAGGATCCCGTGATCAAGTCTTTCAGACGAAACGTAGCGATCCCGTGATCAAGTCTTTCAGACGAAACGTAGGGAGGAGACGTTCTGACGTCACCGTGTGCTCCAATCTCTCTACCCGGAATACGGGCTGTTTGTTTTTAGCCGGCCGGCTGATATGTTTCATGCGATGTTTTCTTCACTTTGATGTAAGTGCAAGCCATCTCTCTTTTATTTAATAAATTAAGGTTTTATGCTATGTGAGGCCTTTGTTTTTTATGTGCCTGTTGATGACCTATCGGGAGATATCCTACATCTGACAACCAGGCTGTGTGCAGTGGAACTCCCCTGTGACCATCACCCAGCATCATAGATCGTATCAGGCTTATATTTCATGTCTTTTTGGTAAGAGGCTACATATGATTTCGGTGGAGGTTTCATCTATACCACACTTTTTCAAGTTGATTTGTTGGCACCTGTGGGATCACTGGATTATGAACTCCTTCATATGCTGATGGACTTATATATGTTGAAATATTCACCTGTGCACATGCTTAATTAGCATTTCTATTCACTTATATGTATTATTTAGCGCAATCTCATTTTTGGTCACATTGTTTTCTGTGTAGTATAACACTTTATGATTGCAGCTTTATTTCTTTGTCACATTAATGAGCGCAATCACATTTTTTTAACTGTCACATTTGCTTGTGCTCTTAACCACACTGTAAAGTCATTAAATGGCTGGTGTTATAACGGATCGCATGTGCAGCACTATGACAGCTGCAGATCAAACAAGGCTTCAGAAGAAGTAAACATACGAAACGTACGTCAAGCGGCCACACGCACACCCACACACACTTCCGGTCCTAACCAGCTGTTAGTCTTTGGAGCGCACGCCGCTTCCACGCTGATGGTACTTTGAATTGGACCTTGCATGTGTGCTGTGCATTCTCAGAACCTATAACCCTTTTGGGTATAGGCAGCTATCAACTTGATTTTTGGTATTGTGATTGTCAGCTGCGGTTTATATCCGACTAAGTCTGGCACCATTTCTATCTTTATTTTATTATTTTTAATTTTATACATTTTTATATATTTTTGTATATTTTTTGTATATTTTGTGCACTTGTACTATGTGATAGTCTGACAGTGCTATTAAAATTATCCCCCTTTTTTAAAAAAAACATATTACGCTATGGAAGCCTCTTTTTTCTTGCCTTTGAGGAAATTATAATACCAACTGAAATTTATTATAACAACGATACATACTAAGGATATATCGCAGGAGCCCAGGTGACCCAAAGGAAATCGGTGCAAACTAAGGAAGGGAGCCACGGCAGTTTGGAGCAGTACGACGATCTACATGCATTTTACCCCTGCAGGGGTGATTGCCTTTGGTGAGTGGGGACCCATAAGGGGGAACACCGGACCCACTGCGAAAGTCACTTGTGATTTTGTATACCACCTATCCCATTAGGTGCACCTTGACCACCTTTCTTCACCTGCTATATATTTTTGGACATTGTCATCTAATTTTATGATTTTGGACTTCTTTTTTAACATTATGCATATTTGAATTTATGCCATATATTACATACTGGGCCACTTATATTATATACTGGGCCACTTAATTTGTTCTTAGTGCTTATTATCTTATACGACCAGGAAGACTTTATCTATATATTTTTTACTTATACAATTACACCTCCGGTGGCTTATAGAGGTATCACGAATAGTGATCTTACACATCCATCCATATAATTCTTTCTTTCTTTTCATTTTTTACCTTTATATTTGCATAGGGGAATGTTGTCCCAGTAAAGCCCACTATTCACCCTATTATATTAGGTACCGGCTTATTAAACAACATAATAGTGACAGCGCCACCACCCCCACCACCTCTCTTTAAACAAGGCTAAGATGGCAGCTTCCTTAGCTGCAAAGTAGAGGAGGGTTTAGTTCCATGTTAATAACAATAGCAGGAATCAATTATAGCACAGTGAACCTTTTGCACAAAGACAGTATGACATATCATATGAGAAAATGAAACAGGAACTTTGGCTCTGTTCTTATGTTTAAGTATATGGAAAAGGGATGTGAAAATAATGTTGAATGTGGAATGTATTTTTATAGAAGTTTCAAAATATAATGGCCACATGAAAGACTGTCTGTAGATCCCTGTGATAGTAAATGTTTTCATTCTTTTTAACCACATATCATCCCTGGATTCAGATGCATTGAGCTAAATAAATGGTTTACACACTGCTATGAATTTGTACTATTTTCTTTAGTTACAGAAGCAAAACTTTACCCATAACAACTTGATATAACAAAATGTTCTTTAGCAAAGAACATACTGTACATTGCACATTATTTTTATTTAATTGTTTTACCAAAATTAGTGTGTGCTGTAAATTGACTCCATCATTGCCCCTGTTTATTCTTGCTGGAGGCTGCCATTTTGATAAAGCCCAAGAGCCTCTAAGCAGCAGTAAATCAAAAAGAAGAAGTAAACCTATTATTTTAATGGTTTCAAATAACAGTTACATTCCTAGAAGGCTGGGATTGCTAACTGTCACATTGGTTGTGCTCTCAACTAAACTGTCAGGCCATCATGCCTCTGGGAGTAATTGTAACTGCCAACCTTGCAATGCCTCATGGGAAATGTAGTTCCACAACAGCTGGAGCGCCACAGGTTGCCTACCCCTGGTAGAGACACTGATTTTTAATGTTTTACATAGCTATACCTGCAAAAGGGGCCAGCCTGAAATAATCTATCAGGACCAGCCTTTCTTAAAGTGATACTAAAGGTTCCTTTTTTGCACACACTTCTGGGAGTCCTCACTGCAGGGACTCTGCGGGTAGTGCGTCACTTCACGCCCCCGCCCGTTGTGTTCTGGGAAACACTCAGCTCCCAGAACACAACGGGGACCAGTGAGAAAGGGGCTGCGCGACTCGCGCATGCACCGTGGGGAGTTGGGCAGTGAAGCCGGAGCGTTTAACTTCCTGATTCCCTCACAGAGTATGGTGGTGGGGGCCAGTGGCGGCCCAGTGGCGGCCCGTCCATAGCCGAAGTTCTGGCGGCTGTCTATAGAGGGCGCTGCAGTGCCACCCCCTCTCGCAAATAACACACGTTCAATGCAATGCATTGAACGTGTGTTATTGTTGCCAGCTGCCTGGTCTATTCATATAACCGGACATGGGTCGCCGGTTACCTGAATAGCAGCAGCTGGTTGGCTGAGGGGAACTGCCTATCAAAGCCAGCGGCTCTGATAGGCTTTTCCAGTACCGCCCTCCGGCTCTCGGAAGTCTATACTCGGAGCGCAGGCAACCTGCGGTCCTTGCATAAGACTGACGGCCGTTTCAGCCAATCAGGTTCCCGGATTCTGGTTATCAGGAACCTGATTGGCTGAAGCTTCTCCACGGCGGCAGAAGACATCGAGGGAGGACATAAAAAGCGACATGTAGGTGTTTTTTTTTACAGGGAAAGGGGGCATCATGGGGCACAGTGGCATCATGGGGCACAGTGGTGACAAAGGGCACAGAGGCTACAATGAGCACAGTGGCATGGGGCACAGTAGTGACAATTAAAGGGCACAATGGTGACAATTGATGGCACAGTGACTGCATATGATGGCATGGCACAGTGGTGACAATTGATGGCACAGTGACTGCATTTGATGGCATGGCACAGTGGTGACAATTGATGGCACAGTGGCTGCGTTTGATGGCATGGCACAGTGGTGACAATTGATAGGACAGTGGTGGCGTTTGATGGCATGGCACAGTGGTGACAATTGATGGCACAGTGACTGCATATGATGGCATGGCACAGTGGTGACAATTGATGGCACAGTGACTGCATTTGATGTCATGGCACAGTGGTGACAATTGATGGCACAGTGACTGCATTTGATGGCATGGCACATTGGTGACAATTGATGGGCACAGTAGCTGCATTTGATGGCGTGGCACATTGGTGACAATTGATGGCACAGTGGTGGCGTTTGATGGCATGGCACAGTGGTGACAATTGATGGCACAGTGGTGGCGTTTGATGGCATGGCACAGTGGTGACAATTGATGGCATGGCACAGTGGTGGCGTTTGATGACATGGCACAGTGGTGACAATTGATGGCACAGTGGCTGCGTTTGATGGCATGGCACAGTGGTGACAATTGATGGGCACAGTAGCTGCATTTGGTGGCATGGCACAGTGGTGACAATTGATGGCACAGTGGTGGCGTTTGATGGCATGGCACAGTGGTGACAATTGATGGCACAGTGGTGGCGTTTGATGGCATGGCACAGTGGTGACAATTGATGGCACAGTGGTGGCGTTTGATGGCATGGCACAGTGGTGACAATTGATGGCACAGTGGCTGCATATGATGGCATGGCACAGTGGTGACAATTGATGGCACAGTGACTGCATTTGATGTCATGGCACAGTGGTGACAATTGATGGCACAGTGACTGCATTTGATGGCATGGCACATTGGTGACAATTGATGGGCACAGTAGCTGCATTTGATGGCGTGGCACATTGGTGACAATTGATGGCACAGTGGTGGCGTTTGATGGCATGGCACAGTGGTGACAATTGATGGCACAGTGGTGGCGTTTGATGGCATGGCACAGTGGTGACAATTGATGGCATGGCACAGTGGTGGCGTTTGATGACATGGCACAGTGGTGACAATTGATGGCACAGTGGCTGCGTTTGATGGCATGGCACAGTGGTGACAATTGATGGGCACAGTAGCTGCATTTGGTGGCATGGCACAGTGGTGACAATTGATGGCACAGTGGTGGCGTTTGATGGCATGGCACAGTGGTGACAATTGATGGCACAGTGGTGGCGTTTGATGGCATGGCACAGTGGTGACAATTGATGGCACAGTGGTGGCGTTTGATGGCATGGCACAGTGGTGACAATTGATGGCACAGTGGCTGCATTTGGTGGCATGGCACAGTGGTGACAATTGATGGCACAGTGGTGGCGTTTGATGGCATGGCACAGTGGTGACAATTGATGGCACAGTGGTGGCGTTTGATGGCATGGCACAGTGGTGACAATTGATGGCACAGTGGTTGCATTTGGTGGCATGGCACAGTGGTGACAATTGATGGCACAGTTGCTGTGTTGCATGGCACAGTGGTGACAATTGATGGCACAGTGGCTGCATTTGGTGGCATGGCACAGTGGTGACAATTGATGGCACAGTTGCTGTGTTGCATGGCACAGTGGCTGCATTTGATGGCATGGCACAGTGGTGACAATTGATGGCGCAGTTGCTGTGTTTGATGGCATGGCACAGTGGTGACAATTGATGGCACAGTGGCTGCATTTGGTGGCATGGCACAGTGGTGACAATTGATGGCACAGTTTCTGTGTTTGATGGCATGGCAAAGTGGTGACAATTGATGGCACAGTGGCTGCATTTGGTGGCATGGCACAGTGGTGACAATTGATGGCACAGTTTCTGTGTTTGATGGCATGGCAACAACAAGAACCTGGGGAATGCCCAGGGAATAACCAAGCCTACTTACCGACCAGCTAGCAGAACAACCAAGTAACCTGTCTAACAATGTGCGTTAAAAACAGGGGTTTTGTCCGCACGCATTTGCAAACGCATGCGTGAGCCACAGAGCCGCGCCAAGGCACCCCATAATTCTGTGGTCCTAACACTAACAGTGAGTGTCCTCACAATGGAGGCACATGCATTTTAATGGATAGATAGGGGCAGGTGGACTGAAGGGGAGCCACCCCTCCTTAAAGGTACAGAAGCACACCAAGCACCCAGCATATAGCACAATGGCTGCAAAGGTGTTGGTGCACTGCTGGACCAAAATAAACACCACAGGTGAAACAAAACGTATGGCACAGTGATGACTATTGATGGCACAGTGGCTGCATTTGGTGGCATGGCACAGTGGAGGCTGCAATATTTTTTTTTTCGTTTACGCCCCCCCAAAAAATTTTGAGCACCAGCCGCCACTGGTGGGGGCAGCAGAATAACGAGCGATCGCTCATCCTCTGCTCCCGACGCGCTGGACTCCAGGACAGGTAAGTGTCCTGATATTAAAAGTCAGCAGCTGCAGTATTTGTAGCTTATGGCTTTTAATATTTTTATTTTGCTTTAAAGACAGCTAAAAAATATCATGGGGTTCACGCAGCTACCTCTGCCAAGTGACGCTGACCCAGGAATTAAGAAGACACTATCAAATAAGAGGTCAATCAGCCACAGCTCAAAGAAGCCATAGCTATAACTGGAAGAACTCTACAGTTGCAGGGAACCCCGGTTGAGAATGGCTGAATCAAACGACCACATTTTGCCATTTCTCTAAATATCCTTTTTCATAATTGTCTGTAGAAATCATAATTCAAAGGTATTAAAGTGAAATTAAAAAGGGAAAGTTAGTGGGTCAGCATTTGCCATAAAATGAAACTATGTACAGCATACTTGCACACTATGGGGTGGATTTACTAAAGGCAAATAGACTGTGGACTTTGCAAGTGCAGTTGAACTCATTTTTCCCAGAGCTTAGTGAATGATTTGCAACATCCAACCATGTACAAGCAAAAATGCTGTTTATTTTTTTATTTTCCTTGCACCCGACTGGGTGTACCTTATTTACTAAGCTTTGGGGAAAATGAATCCAACTGCAATTGCAAAGTGCACAGTCTATTTGTCGTTAGTAAATGAATCTTCTTTTATAAAAACCCTACCTAAAAATTTATTAATACACCTGTATCGCATTTTTTAGAGCATGCACTTGGTGAGGTCAGGTAGCTGATAGCCATTAAAGTGATATTATGGTTACAAGTTTTTTTTTTGTTTTTTTTAACCTCCCTGGCGGTATGATTCTTTCAGATTTTAGGTGCTGAAAGCGGTACAATAGGTTTGCATGGAAATTTGGCGTTTTATATTGTAGGTCTGCAATTCTTGGGAATAACTCATTTAAATCTGTGCAAACAACAGTCTAGTAGACATCCCGGGTATAATAACGTTTGAAACACAAAATCATAAATTATAATATAATAAAAAACTATAAATAATTATAACAAATAATAATATAATAATTATAAAAATTATTACTTTCAGTGTTTGATGACGAGTTTCCCTACAAATCACTATCGCTCAATTCTGCAAGTGATTCTAATTTATTATCGCTGTTTTTTCTAGCTGGTCTAAAATCACTTTTGATGTAAAGGGACACTTTTTTGTTGCTATGGACAATCTACAGTTTCCAGGCAAAAAGAACAGTATTTATTAGTGGTGCACCGAAGTGGAAATTTCAAAACCGAAACAAAACCAAAATAAAAAAAAATGTCAGGCCGAAACCGAAACCGAAAATGACTTTTTTTTTTTTTTAAATAATTACTATTTTTTTATGGTGATTTTTTTTTTTACTTTTTTTTTTTACAGTGAAATTTGTATTTATTTATTTTAGAGGGGGGTAGTGGATTGTCAGTGTGTTTTTTTTTATTTTGTATTATTATTTACATTTTATTTTTTATTATTATTTACATTTTATTTTTTATTATTATTTACATTTTATTTTTTAATTATTTATTGCATTTTTTTTATTTTTTTTAATCAGCCCTGTTGGGGGGGCTTTGGTGAGATATCAGGGGTCTTAACAGACCTCTGACATCTCCCCTCTGAGACAGGGAAAGGGACTAGGGACACAGATTCCCCAATCCCTTTCTCTGCAGCTTCAGCTGCGCTGAAAATGAATGGAGAATAGACAGCGGCTTCTCTTCATTCATAAACTGAAACATTGTAAACACAGTTTACGATGTTTCAGTTATGTGAATGGACAGAGTTGTCCATTCGGAAGAGTAAGGAGCCGGATTTACCGGCTCCTACCCCGCTCTCCATCCTGACAGTTCCAGGGGGTGGAGGAGCACGGAAGGAGAGAGAAACACGGCGGGGGACACGGAGGGATACACGGAGGGAGAGAGAAAAACGGGGGGGACACGGAGGGATACACGGAGGGAGAGAGAAACACGGGGGACACACGGAGGGAGAGAAAAACACGGCGGGGGACACGGAGGGAGAAAAACTGGGGGGAGCACGGAGGGATACACGGAGAGAGAAACACGGGGGACACACGGAGGGAGAGAGAAACATGGCGGGGGACACTGGGGTGAAGGAAACACCAAGGGGGACACGGAGGAGAAGAAAAAACCGAGGGGGACAAGGAGGAGAAGGAAACACTGAGGGGGACAAGGAGGAGAAGGAAACACTGAGGGGGACATGGAGGGAGAGAGACTGCAGCAAAACAGTTTTCAGCCGATATGTATCGGCCACCGATATATCGGTGCATCCTTAGTATTTATAATATAAAAGTGCATGCAGGGCACTGGACAGACCACTAGGGACAAAGGGGGTGTGTAATTATTTCATACAGTACTGTAATCTGTAAGATTACAGAATACTGTATGTGTTTTTATTTATTTTTTATTTGGCGCCGATCGTAACGTTGCAGGGAACGGAGCTCGGTTGCACACAGGCACTGTGTGGATCGAGCGAGGAGAAAGCTTGATCACACAGCGGGGAGACATTGCAGGATCCAGGGGACAAGGTAAGTAAACTCCACCTGGATACTGCGATGCGATTCCGAATCTAGCTCAGGGATACCGCTAATGGTACTGGATTTCCACCCCGAGCCAGTTTCGGGATTACCGCCAGGAAGGTTAAATAACAAACATGTCATACTTACATCCACTGTGCAGTTTGTTTCGCACAGAGTGGCCGACCCTGGTCTTCTGGGGTCCCACGGCAGCTCTCCCGTCTCCTCCCCGCAATAGATAACCCCCTCTGGGCAGCTCTCTCTCGAGGGGGTTACCGAGTGTATGACTCGGCCCCGCTCCCCGTTGGTCGCGTCATTGGATTTGATTGACAGCAGCGGGAGTCAATGGCTGCGCTGCTATCAATCCAATGAAGTGCAGAGAAGCCGCGGAGAGAGCGACGTGGGATTGCGCCCACTAAAAAATTTGGGGTTAAGGTAAGTAAAACGGGGGGATGGGGGGCCGGACACAGCAAGGTGTTTTTTCCCCTTAATGCATAGGATGCATTAAGGGGAAATAAAACGGGGGTTTACAACCCCATTAAAAATAACTAAGGTAAGGAATGTCAAATGAGGGCGAAATGAAAAGTTCTCATCCATGCAGTATTTCTGGGTGTTTATAAAAACGAAGGACTGAATTGTCACGGCGCGTACACACTATCGGAATTTTTTATGGTGTTTAGAAATAGAACGTTTTATTTTTTTTCCGATGGGAAAAAAAAACGATAGGAAATTCCTATCGTCTGTGTGCAACTCTGACGGAGAAAAAACCCACGCATGCTCAGAATCAAGTCGACGCATGCTCTGAAGCATTGAACTTCATTTTTCTCAGCTTGTGGTAGTGTTTTACGGTCGGAATTTAGTCTGACAATGTGTATGCAAGACTGATGGAAGTCAGCTTCATCGGAATTCCGGCAGAAATCTCCATCGGAAATTCCGATCGTGTGTACGCGGCATAAGATTCCAACAGAAGCCTAGATATAAGTGCTTCTGTTCAAGCTTTTCACCTTGCACTACGTGCGTGGTGCTCTGTTTATGTTCTTATTGACCACTTGAGATCCGCGCTATGGACAAAAGACATCCACAGCGCGGCTTTCAAGTGCCGGGTGGACGTCTTTGGATGTCTTTTTATGTGCATTACCCGCGTGCACCACTGGGGGGCGCGCAGCGGGTAAACACAGTGTCGGCGCATCGCTGAAGAGCTGATGCGTGTACCTGGCGGCCGCGATGTCCGCCTGGTACACCCGATCGGCGGTGACACAACAAGTGACAGCAGGGATGTAGAGCTCTGTGTGTAAACACAGAGCTCCACGTGCTGTCAGGGAGAGAGAAGACCAATCTGTGTCCCTTGTACATAGGGACACAGCATCGGTTACCTCCCCCAGTTAGTCCCCTCCCCCCACACAGTTAGAACACACCCAGGGAATAAATGTAACCCCTTCTTCACCCCCTAGTGTTAACCCCTTCCCTGCCAGTCACATTTATACAGTAATTAGTGCATTTTTATAGCACTGATCGCTGTATAAATGTGAATGGTCCCAAATTTGTGTCAAAAGTGTCTGATATGTCCGTCGCAATATCGCAGGCCTGACAAAAAAAAACGCAGATCGCCGTCATTACTAGTAAAAAAAAAAAAAATCTATCCTCTATATCAGTGGTCCCCAACCTTTTTGGCACTGGGGACCGGTTGCCTGGAAGAAAATTGTGCCAAGGCCCGGCGAGGGGGGGGGTGTACGCACAGGCGGGGGTAAGCGATTTTTCACGGGGCAATTTATCAGGGCAATAGATGGTGTTCTGCTGTTGGAGCTTCAATCATCACGTTACCATGATTGGTATGGTGTCAGAATGATTGAAGCACATTATTTCTTATATTGCATTGTAATATAAATGAAATAGTTCAACTCACCATAATGCAGAATCAGTGGGAGCCATCAGCATGTCACTTGCCATGTCGCCTGCCACCAGATGAGGAATGCCACGTCACCTGCCTGTGCCACCAGATGAGGAATGCCACGTCACCTGCCAGTGCTACCAGATGAGGAATGCCACGTCACCTGCATGTGCCACCAGATGAGGAATGCCACTTGCCACATCCACTGCCTGCCACCAGATGAGGAATGCCACTTGCCACGTCACCTGCCAGTGCCACCAGATGAGGAATGCCACATCACCTGCCTGTGCCACCAGATGAGGAATGGCACTGTATTGGTAGTACAGTGGTACAGTTGAGTGAGGGCAGGAGAGCAGAGATGCAGGGCGGGCGGTGAGAGATGTCATCTCTCTGCTCCTCGCCGCACCTCCGACATTCCGCATGCTGTGAGGGGGAAGAGAGGTGATGCTAGGCGGGCGGAAGAGCGGTGATGCTAGGCGGGAAGCGAGACATGTCATCTCTGTGCTCCCCGTCGCACATTCGACATTCCGCACGCTGTGAGGGCGGAAGAGCAGTGATGCTAGGTGAGGGCGTGTGCCGGAAGCGCCAATGTAGCAGCCCCGCTGTGTGGGCAGAAGTGTCATGATTCAGGCGGGCGGTGAGAGATTTCATCTCTCTGCCCGCCACCGCACCTCACACAGTGCAGCCTTCGCGGCCCGGCTGCAAATAAGCCACGGCCCGACACTGGGCCGCGGAACAGGGGTTGGGGAACACTGCTCTATATTGTAGGCGCTATAACTTTTGCGCAAACCAATCAATATACGCTTATTGCGATTTTTAACAACAATATGTAGAAGAATACGTATCGGCCTAAACCGAGGAAAAAAATATAAAAAAAAATGGGATATTATTATAACAAAAAGTAAAAAATATTGTTTTTTTTTCCAAATTTTCTGTCTTTTTTTGTTTATAGCGCAAAAAATTTAAATCGCAGAGGTGATTAAATACCACCAAAAGAAAGCTCTATTTGTGGGAAAAAAATGATAAAAATATAATTTGGGTACAGTGTTATATGACCGCGCAATTGTCATTCAAAATGCGTCAGCGCTAAAAGCTGAAAATTGGTCTGGGCACGAAGGGGGTTTAAGTGCCCAGTAATGAAGTGGTTAAAGTTCAATATCCAAGGCCAAAGTACAGTAAGACTAGAATTATATGCCATGTCATAAAAAGGAAAAAAAAAAAAGCTGAAGTGCTAAACACCGAAGGATAAAATCAGAGCAAATTACAAGATTGAGATAATTGTATGCACACCTGTTTCTGAAATCACAGTTTTCTATATAGAAACATCTTACATGTTTTGAATCTAAATATGAATAGCAGACATACCGTACATAAGTCATATCGATGCAAGAACCTTTTCAGGAGCTGTAATAAAGCGTACTAACTTTCATTTTATTTCATGGTATTCTAGAATTAGGATAGTGGACATGTTTACAACTAGCAACACACATAGTTTGATTTTTCTTAGATGTAATCTGTTAGATCATTAAAATTGGTAAAAACGGGGGGCGGCCAGAGGACTGTAAAAGCAGGCAGTTGAGCAGTGATTTTACTGCCCCTCGACCTCCCACCTAAACAATGACATAGTGCCGCTCAAGAATGTCACAGCCATGAAGCTTTGCACTGCATCTGGGCAGCATAGTGGCTAGCAACGGTCGCATGTTTCTCCATGTCCCTGTGGGAGTTTACTCGCAACCTGGGGCGGACTGACCATTAAGTCACTCTGGCACTGCTCGAGGGCCCCATGCCACTAGGGTTGCCAGGCTCAGTAAAAACAGGGACAGTATGTCAAAATCAGTGTTTTTTTTTACATCTGTCCCTGATATGTCCAAAACTGACATGCTTTTGATGTGAAAATCCTGAGATTTTAGCTGCCCCGCCTCTGCACTGCCTCCTGGCGTGGTGGCCATCAGTAAGCCCAGGGTCCCCATAATCTTCTATTGCCCGGGGGCCCCATGAGTTGTCAGTCCGCCCCTGCTCCCAACACTGCAAAGACATGCTGATAGGTTAATTGACCCTAGTATGTGTATGTATGATTGTTAGTTAGGGACCTTAGATTGTAGAGGGCAGGGACCAGGGCCGGTGCTACCACTAGGCAAACTAGGCGGCCGGCTAGGGCTCAATGCTGCCTAGGGCACCTGACCACTGGTGTTCCTACTCTCCTCTCTGCAGCAAGCAACTAAGTTTCAGCATCAGCAGGCAGCCACTGCTCCATTCGCACATGGGGGGTTATTTACGAAAGTCAAATCCACTTAAAATTGCACGGAAAGTGCACTTGGAGGTGTAGTCACTGTAAATCTGAGGGGAAGATCTGAAACGAGGTAAAGCTCTGCTGATTTTATCATCCAATCAGATCTACAGCACTTTCAAGTACAATTTCAGTGCAATTTCAAGTGCACTTTGCACTTGTAGTTTGCACTTGCACTTGTAGTGCAAACTGGATTTGCCTTTCGGAAATAACCCCCATAGTGTCAGAGGTGCATAGGCAGCGGAGGAAGCAAGAAAACATTCATTGATGGGCACTGGTAGGCTGTATTTGATGGGTGCTGATGAGGCTGCATTTGCTGGGCATTTCATTAAAAATTTGGGGTATACATGGACAGGGCAAAGGGGGTGGAGTCATGGTTGGAGCCAAGCGGGCGTCAAAATGAGGTTTCGCCTAGGGTGTCAAAAATCCTTGCACCAGCCCTGGCAGGGACTGATATGATTGATATGACTGCACGATTCTGGCCAAAATGAGAATCACGATTTTTTTGCTTAGAATAAAAATCACGATTCTCTCACAATTGGGCTAACTTTACTGTTTTTTTTTATTATTATTAAATAAAGTGTAATTTTTCCAAAATGTATGCATTTGAAAGACCATTGCGCAAATACAGTGTGACATAAAATATTGAAACAACCACCATTGTATTCTCTAGGGTCTCTGCTAAAGATAAAAATGTATAATGTTTGTAAGTCATTTTCTATCAAAAAATTTGGATTTTAACTTGCAACCAACGAGTGTGAGAAAAAGGTTTAGTCTTTAAGTGGTTAAACTGCCCTTATTTACAGACCGAAGTGCATTCCTATGATCTAAAGAACAAAACGTTACAATGTTAAGGTCTCATGCACACTGGACGTTAAAATAACGTTATAAAAACGCCAGTAGCTTTGCAATGAGCTTTTTTCAACGTTTTTGCAAAAGTGTTTTTTTTTTTTTTTCAATGGACCAAAAACGTTAAAGATGTTTTGGAGCGTTTATCGACGTTTATCAGCTTTAGAGCGTTTTTACAGCTGAAAATTGTCTCTCAGAACCCACATTTTTTTTTTTAGTTTACTGCTTAAAAACGCCACTGCCCACAACTGGTGATAACAGACTATGGCTCGGATTCACAGAGCACTTACACCGACGTATAACAAGTTACGCCGACAAAAGTGCAAATGTGCGCCATCGTATCTGTGCGCCAGACCCACAAACAGAGATACGCCTAAAACCAGGCTACACCCCGCCGACGTAACTTACTTGCGCCAGCGTAGGGTGTGCATACATTAAGGTTGCGTGCATGGTGCCGCTCCCATTGATTAGCCATTCAAACATGCAAATGCGGTCAATACGGCGATTCACGAACGTATGTCCGCCCGACGCAGGCTACGCGCGGTGCGCGTAAGTTGTACGTCCGACGTAAAGTTATTCCCCATAAAGGAGGTGTAACTTAGCAACAGACATGCTCAGGTCTGCACCAGGGAACACAAGCCGCCGTATTTTACGTTGGACGTGTGTCTGGCTGGGCGTAGGTTACGTTAACGGTGTACACAGTGAGCCGGCGTATCTTAGGCAGTTGTTCCGACGTGGTTGTGAGCATGCGCGGCGCATGCGCAGTTCGTTATATGTATATGTGTATGTCGGGCCATCATTTGGATGGGGTCATGCCTCATTTGCATGGATCAGGCCCACTTCCACTTACGCTGGCCTGCGCCTTCGAAAATACGCTACGCTGGCACATCTTGGTGAGCAATGGCTTGCTGAATGCAGTGCTTTCCTCTCTGCGCTGCGCCGGCGTAGCGTACTGTGTGTGCGCTACGCCGGCGTAAATGTGCGCCCACTCTCTGTGAATCCGGGCCAATGTGTGCATGGACACATAGGATAACATGATGGAGAGTTTAATGACTGTAAAAAAAAAAACGTCTACTGCCAAAAACTGCTCACAGCTGACAAAAACAAAACAAAAAACAGGCAGCCTGCAAAGTTTCTGACAATATTGCTTAGACAGAGATAAAGAGATACACTGCAACACAGTCCTTTTAGATCAAAGGGATGAACTTCTGTCTGTAAATGAGGGCAGTTTAACCACTTAGAAACTAAGGGCCAGATTCACAGAGCGATTACGCCTGTCTAACTGGTGTTAGACAAGAGTACTTTCAAATTGGGCTTCGATCTGACAAGCTTACGTCTTCGTACGCCTTCGGATCTACGCTGCAATCTTTTTGCGGCCGCTGGGTGGAGTTCGCGTCGTTTTCAGCGTCGGGGTATGCAAATGAGCTTTTTCCGGCGATCCACGAAGTTACGAGCGTCGTTCGCAATCGCGTACGTCATTTTTTCACTACATAAGGATAAACCAGCTATTAGCTGGTCTAACGTTACGCGGCCCATGTTAAGTATGGCCGTCGTTCCCGCGTCGACTTTCAATTTATTTTTTATTTTTTGCGTAAGTCGTCCGGGAATAGGAATGTCCGTAAACGACGCTACTCAAAAAAAATGACGTAACGACGTGATTTCGCGCAATGCACGGCGGGAAAATTCTGAACGGAGCATGCGCAGTTCGATCACCGCGTGAACGCGCCTAATTTAAATGCCTCACGCCCCCTAATCGCGTAGTTTGATTCCGCCGGGAGAAATACACTACGCCGCTGTACCTTACGGGCCAAAATCTCTCTGAATTCCTCGTAGAGCCAGGTAAAGTATGGCGGCGTAGAGTATCTCTGATACTCTGCGGGAATCTAATTCTACCTGAATCTGGCCCTAAACCTTTTTCTGATGTTTGTTGCTTACAAGTTAAAATCAGTATTTTTGCCAGAAAATTACTTTCCCCAATCATATATATATATATATATATATATATATATATATATATATATATATGTATATATATTTAGCAGAGACTCTAGAGAATAAAATGGCGGTTGTTGCAATAATTTATGTCACACTGTATACTCAGTTTTTTGGAAAAAACACACTTTAATGTATTAATTAAAAACTAGACAGTAAAGTTATCCCAATTTTTTTGTATAATGTTTAAGAATAAGATGATGTTACACCATGAGAATCGTGAGAGAATCATGATCCTTTTTCTAAGCAAAAAAATTGTGATTCTCATTTTGGCCACAATCGTGCAGCTCTAAGTGACGCTTTTAAAGTTTAGAGTCTTCCCCTCCCTGAACACATACACAAAGGAATTTGAATGGAAAGGAAACTTTGAGCCAAAACAGACAAGACTCGCAGTACATAAACAGTCTATAATCCTAAAGTGGACTTAAAATCTAAAAGCAAACAAAGCAAAGTTCCTTGGAAGATACTGAAGACAAATAAAAAACTGGATGAGCAGCACTTCCTGGTCAGTTGTTTAGGCCTTCCAGATACATACTAGGGCATTAATGTGCTCAGACCTCTTCCCTTCTAATCTGGCCAGTCCATCGATTTGCTTCAAACATTTGGGAACAATGGCCCAGATTCACAGAGCGATTACGCGTGCGCAACTGCTGTTGCGCGTGCGTAAGTGTAAATGTGCGCGTGCGTATAGTTGCACGCGATTCACAAAACAATATACGCCAGAAATCTACGTTTTTTGGTCCGGCATAATTGAGTTAGACCCTCGCTTCCCTTCGCGCAAAACTGCGCTAGACACACCATTGATTTGCTAGTCAAATATGCTAATGAGGGAGTTACGGGGATTCACAAAAAAACGCAGTTGCTGCGCAGGCTACGCGATGTGCGCAACAGCAAAATGTCCTGTCTAAAGTTAGAGGACCTAAAAGCTGGTCTAAATTTTGAAAAAAAGTCTACTTGTCAGATAAAGCAACACTGTTAGTGAGGAGTTCAGCAGTCACACGTGTTGCCCAACAATCTGTATGCCAACATGCCAGGGGCATCGTCGCGCATAGCTATACTACTCACTTTAGATGAACAAAGAAGGAGGAGGGCACGGAGGATGGCACTAAGGAGGGCACGGGAGATGTTTTTTTTTTTTTTTTATTTGCTTATATAAAATTTACAATTTAAATTAATCTAATACAATATTCTTATCTAGCGGGATACAAGCCCCTCACTCTTCACTTGATATATCACACACGCATAGACATCTTTGGCATGAGTGATTCTGAGGTGTCTCGCATCTTCAGATTCACCCCTCATGCCATCATGGAATTACCACAACCTTGCAGGAGGACATCAGCAGCCCAACACATGGCACCACCCATGACACCCATGACAGCTACATATACAATCAGAGCCCCATCCCCACAGATTTCGAACAGAACATGTATGGGGACAGCTGGTTGGTTGGTGAGTGACATGGGAGTCAGGCATGACTATCCCCTCCCGTGATGCACACCTCACAAGTGGCACATGCATGACTAACATCCTCCTGTCTTTTCCCTTCAAGGTGACTCTGCATATGAACTGGAACCCCATCTCATGACCCCATCTCATGCCAGCTCACATTATGCATCTTTGCACGTTAAACACACACATTAATCATGGCACAATGAGAATGCATGCATGCACACCACTATGGTCCCTAGCACACACACCCCACATCCTCATCAAATTGGATTGGCACCAGTCCACCATGCAAGACTGGTGAGCAGTAACGCCACGTCAAGGCTCCAATTATGTCACTGTACATTCATACACCATTCACACGGACCTGGGAATCACTTCTCCCTGGTCCTGGGGAACCCTTCTCCACCCAAATTGAGGATGACACCCCTTTTCCAGCAGGAATGTCACCCCCACAATCAAACATCATTCACAACCCAAAATATGCCAAAAATGTCAGCAAAAAAAAAAAAAAAAATGCATAGAAAAAAAAAAAGGCATAGAAAAAAAAAAGGCAGAGAACAAAAATAAAAATGCTTTCAAACCAAAAAAAGGGGGGAAAAAAAATTAATGCCCTCTGCCTGAGCCACGCCTGGGGCGCCCCCGGCCACGGCCCCGGACCCTCAGGGGAGACGCATGGGGAGGGGAAAAGCCGGGGAAGGAGGAGCAGCCCCTGAGATCTGCCCACCTGGCGGCCTGCCCTCCAAGGCCACGGCTATTCTGTCCAGGGCAGCACCAAGTGTTGCCGTGTTGCCCTGGATAGCCTGGGTAAGGGCCCTCACATCCTGCCCAACGCCTGCTGCTGTAGTTTGCAGGTCATTTAGGCAGGTTGTGGAGGCCCGGGAGTGGGAGTCCAGCCCCATAGTCTGGCAGAGCTGTCTCAGAAGGCGGGTCTGGGTGGCCAGGTTCCTTCTCAGACAGGCGGGCAGGAGATTGGGCGCCCCCCTGGTGCTCTGGGATGACCTCCTGGCTCCAGCTGATGGTTGTGGCCGGGGAGAAGGGGAGGCCCTTGTGAGGGGAGCCATGTTGGGGGAGGAGGGGGGGGGCAGGCTTCTTGCAGCCAGAGGGGAAGAGTCCGCAGAAACCAAACGTCCAGTGCCTGCCATGGACTCCTCCTCCTCATGATTCTCCTCCTCCTCATAGGCGGGGATCGTCCTCCGCATGATCATCCTCCTCCTCTTGTTCCTCCTCCGCGGACTCTGGCCATTCTGTTGGGGGGGGCCTCATTAGGCTGCTGTCCTGGCGTTGGAGCGGTCAGGCCCTGCACCCTCCTGCACAGATGTGGTTAATGACACAAACCATTCACAGGTTGGAGGATCCACACACTTGCCACATATTCCCTTTCACCCCCTCCCCCACACATGCTACACACCTGTTTAGAGAAATAAAAACCTTACCTGGCACCGCGGGGACCGGACTTGTGTCAAAGCCTGGCAGGCCCTCCACTTCATGCCGGTGAAAGGTCAGGGCCACCACACGCTCCGTCGCTGTAAATCTAATCCGGCATGGTGGGCCCCCTCCTGTGCCCCTGGCATGGGCATTTATTGCGGCCAGTTTTTTTTTCACCTCACGCCGGAGGTCATTTATTTTCTTTTCAATCCCAGACCGGGTCCGTGTCTCCCCCTCCCCCGATGAATTGACCTGCTCCGTGATCATATCCAATATCTCCCTCCTCCTGGCCGGGGTGGTGGTGGCACTCTGCGGGCCGTGGAGAAAACGCCCATACTCGCTAATGGCCCGGGCAAGAATTCTTTTTTCCCCCACAGTAAAATTCAGCTTTCGCTTTCTCTCAGTCATACTTCCAAACAAACTCACTAGCAGTCACCAAAAATCTGTCACAAATACAAGCACAACCAATCAGACAAGAACACACACAAAGAGAAAAAGAACACCCAAAAATCACACTAGCACTCAGCAAGAAACAGACACAAAAAAATCAGATGAAAAAATAAAGCAAGAAAACAAACGCTCAGAAATCTATCAATCAAACAAACAGTCTCAAACACTTATCAAAACTCACTTTCACAAAACTACCAACAAGCACTAGATCACACAGAACACTAATCTGACAACTACAAAACACACTCTAACGAACAACAGAGCAAAAGCACTTGGAAGATTCAATGGGAAGGGACACAAAGGGATGTACTTTTGCAATGGAAGTGCGTTTGTGTGTGTCTATTTATGCTGTCTGCGTAGTTCACAACGTTGCCCTAGTCCATTTCCAATTTCACTGATTGCGCCGCTCCCGAGTTGTGAGCATGCGCACAACGGAGCTGACATGGTTTCCTTCACGCGCGCATGCGCGAGTCGGCCGGCCCTTCATTTGCATGGGGTCACGGCTCATTTCAATGTAACACGCCCACGTCCCTCCCAATTTGTATTACTCCTCCTTACGCCTCAGGAAAAAACCTTACGCTTGCGCAATCTCTTGCGCAAAAGCTACGTGAATCGCGGGATTACGCGGCTAGATTGCGCAAGTCTAACGGAAAAGTGGTGCGCTACGCCGGACCGATAATGCGCCGATCTACGTGAATCTGGGCCAATGTGTATTGATTCATACCCCCATTATGATTTGAAGTATTTCAGAACAAAAATGTAAATGTAACCATACTTAGGGTAGGTTCACACCACGATTTTCTATACAGTTTTGGGATACAGTTTTTTTTTTAAAAAACGTATTCTAAAAAACGGACCCAACCGTACTCAACCGTATGCTATACGGTTGCATCCGTTTTTTAAACGGAATTTTATATATATATTTTTTTTCAATAAAGTTTCAGTTGTTCTATTGAAATTTCAAGGGAAGCAAGGTTAACAACCGTATAGAAAAAAACGGACGGAACCGCAACGACATACAGTTCTCATAGAGTCCTATGTTAAAATAACCGTATACAGTTGAAATACGGTTTTTGAACCGGACCAAAATCCGTGGTAGACCACGTTTTTTTTCCAGGAAAAAAAAAGTTAAAAACCGTATGGTTTGAAAACCGGATACAACCGTATGATTTATGGCAAATACGGTTTTTAATGTAAAGTCTATGGCCACGGTTTTCTGTACGGTTGCATACGTTTTAAAAAAAAAAAAACGTATCCAAAAACTGTATAGAAAATCGTGGTGTGAACCTACCCTTACATACATAGTTACATATAGGGTTGTCCCGATACCACTTTTTTAGGACCGAGTACAAGTACCGATACTTTTTTTCAAGTAGTCGCCGATACCGAATACCGATACTTTTTTTTTTAAATGTGTCCACAAATGCAGCCATGTCCCCCCACAAATGCAGCCATGTCCCCCCACAAATGCAGCCATGTCCCCACACATATGCAGCCATGTCCCCACACATATGCAGCCATGTCACCCCCATATATGCAGCTATGTCACCTCCATATCCCCCATATATGCAGCCATGTCACCCCCATATATGCAGCTATGTCACCTCCATATCCCCCATATATGCAGCTATGTCACCCCCATATATGCAGCCATGTCACCCCATATATGCAGCTATGTCACCTCCATATCCCCCATATATGCAGCTATGTCACCCCCATATATGCAGCTATGTCACCCCCATATATGCAGCTATGTCACCCCCATATATGCAGCCATGTCACCCCCATATATGCAGCCATGTCACCCCCATATATGCAGCTATGTCACCCCCATATATGCAGCTATTTTACCTCCATATCCCCCATATATGCAGCCAGTTCCCACATACCTAGATGCCGCATCGCCGCTGCCGCTGCTTAGTTAATACGGGCGGGGAAGATAACAGCTTTCATTTGAATAGCTGTATTGTTTCCTGCTGCGCCGTGTATAGACACTCCCCCTTGCTCGGGATCTGTCCAATCACGAGCAAGGGGGAATGTCTATGTGCGGCACGGCGGGAAAGCTATTCGATACAGCTATTCAAATGAAAGCTGTTATCTTCCCCGCCCGTATTAACTAAGCGGCGGGGATGCGGCGATGGTGCGTTGCGGCGGCGGTGGCGGGGGGGGGGGTTGTCGAGTATTCTATTTAGGCATCGGGGGTATTTGCGGGAGTACAAGTACTCCTGCAAATACTCGGTATCGGTCCCGATACCGATACTGGTATCGGTATCGGGACAACCCTAGTTACATAGTTAACCACTTAAAGTGGTTCTAGGGCTCAAGGCTCAGAACCCCCATCCCCCCAGCCCCCTAATACTTACCTGAACCCCTTCGCGATCAAGCAATGTGCACAAAAGTTTCAGCTCTGGGGTCTCTCCCTTCTCATTGGCTGAGACAGCAGAGGAAGCCATTGGCTCCCACTGCTGTCAATCACAGCTAGTGAGCCAATGAGAAGAGAGAGGGGCAGGCCGAGCCACGGCTCCTCGTCTGAATGGACACACAGAGCAGCGGCTTGGAAGTGAACATGCTCAGGTGCCCCCAAAGCAAGCTGCTTGCTGCTTGCTGTTTTGTTTTTTTTTTGTTTTTTTTTAAAACGACTTTAATATCACTTTAACTTTCTGAAGATTTTACCCCTTTCATGGGCATTTATTGCTTTTAGGTACTGCACTATTTTAACTAGTAATTGTGCAGTCGTGCAACACTGTATGCAAATGAAATTGATGTCATCTTTTTCACAGAAATAGAGCTTTCTTTTGGCTGTATTTAAAATTTAAAATTCATTAATATATAAAGAAAAAAAAATTAAAATTAAAAAACAAAACAAAAACAATATATATTTTTTAATTTCTGCTATAAAACATATCCAATAAAAAAAATGAATTTCTGCATTAATTTAGGCCAAAATGTATTCTGCTACATGTCTTTGATAAAAATAAAAAAAAATCCAAATAAGTGTATATTGATTGACTTGCATGAAAGTTATAGCGTATGCAAATGATGATATATATATTGCATATTCTTTTTTATATATATACAATTTGTATACAGTATATTCGAAAATTGACCAGTCCTGATGTACTTACTGCCTAATTTCTCATTGCAAAGCAGGGAGAAATATGTTTTTTTTTTTTCTCCCTGCTTTGCAATGAAAAAAAAGGCAGTAAGTACATCAGGACTGGTCAATTTTTGAATATACTGTATACACATTGTTATAACAATTCTAAACATAAATCAAATAAATATTGTCACACATCCATGAATCCTTCATCAGTCCACAGCGTGCCCACATCCAATGCAGTGTTGGACGTGGGCACGCTGAGGACTGATGAAGGATTCATAGAATGTGTCACAATATTTATTTGATTTATGTTTAGAATTTATATAAGAAATGTTATGTACAGGTGATAAATATTAACAGCAACACTTTGAACAACCGCACCATTCATACACAATTTATATCTTGATTAATTAATAGTGGCGGAGTTCCACCCAAAATTGGAACCTCCGCTTATATGCTTCCTCCTCCAGCGACACATTTGGCTCCTTTCAGGGGGAGGTTTGGAACGGGTACCTGTTTTTGACAGGTACCCTTCCCCACTTCCGGCAGACAAAACCGCAGCACCGTCCCTTGGAAGTTTGGCCCCCCACCTCCTTCCTCCACCACCAGGCCAGTTAGAAAGCACAGCGTGCTCCGCGCATGCACAGTAGGGAACTGACTGTAAAGCCAAAAGGCTTTACAGACGGTTTCCCTGACCATGAATGGTGGCGGCAGCACCCAAGAGCCAATCCAAAAATCAGCTTTGGGTGCCGACCTCATGGGGAACCCTGGACAGGTAAGTGTCCTAATAGTAAAAGTCAGTAGCTACAGTATTTGCAGCTGCTGACTTTTAATTTTTTCATGGGGGAGCGGAATTCCTCTTTAATAACAGTTGCAGCAGTTCACTGATAGACTAGGTGGAGGTATAGATAATTAGATAATTACATAGCAGCGCATAAGTATTTCACAATATTTTTTCAAATATATTGACCATAGTTTGTAGACTCTATAACTTTCACACAAACCAGTTATTATACAATGATTTGTTTATGTAGCAGAATACAATTTGACCTAAGTGCCGGTTCACACAGGGGAAACATGACTTACAGTGCGACTTTGCAAGGCGACTTTAGCGCGACTTACAACGTGACTTAAAGTTGCCTCCAGGACAGGCGACTTTGGCTGTGGCCAATCACAGAATAATCAGCTCTGTGGGAGGGAGGGGTTTGCCTGAGTAAACTATTTTCTCTTCCTGTAAAGTTGCTTTAGTTGATCCGACTTTGGAGGCAACTTCCATTGAAATCAATGGGTACAAGTTGCCTACAAGTAGGGATGTCCCGACACCGATACTAGTATCGGTACCAATACCGAGCATTTCCCTGAGTACTTGCACTCAGGGGAAATGCTCCGATGTCAATACCCGGGCAGGCAGGGGAGTTGCAAGTCTTCTCCCCTCCGTGCTGTCTTTTCCCCGTGTTGTCTTCTCCCCGCGTTGTCTTCTCGGCACTTTGTCTTTTCCCCTTGTTGTCTTTTCCCCGTGTTGTCTTCTCCCCGCGTTGTCTTCTCCCCCCGTGTTGTCTTTTCCCCCGTGACGTCTTCTCCCCCGTCTGTGCAGTCTTCTCCCCCAGTCTGTGCAGTCCTTTCCCAAGTCCATGCAGTCCTCTCTCCCCCCCGTCCGTGCAGTCCTTTCACAAGTCCATGCAGTCTTCTCTCCCCCTGGTCGTGCAGTATTCTCTCCCCCCGTCTGTGCCGCTCTCCCCCCTCAATTTGTCAGGATGGAGAGCAGAGGTAGGAGCCGCTAAATCCGGCTCCTACCTTTTCTTAAATGAATAGAGTCAGTGATCACTGACTCGGAATCTGTGTCCTTAGTCCCTTTCTCTGTCCTAAAGGGGTGATGTCAGGGGTCTGGTAAGGCCACTGATATCTCTCAAAAGACCCCTAACAGGGCTGATTTAAAAAAAAATTCCAATAAATAAATAAATAAAAATAAAATATTAATAATAATAAAAAAAACACACTGACAATCCACCCCCCCCCCCCAAAAAAAAAAATCACTGTAAAAAATAAATAAAAAAAAAATTGTAAAAAAATAAATAAATACTGCCACTGTCACATGACATTAAAAAAGTATCGGTAATCGGTATCGGCGAGTACTTGTACTCGGTCTCAAAAAAGAGGTATCGGGACAACCTTACCTACAAGTTGTCTAGAAGTAGCCTTGAAGTAGTACAGGAACCTTTTCTGAAGTCAGAGCGACTTCAGTAGTGTACAGTAAGACGGCTCTCATTCACTTCAATGGAATTTCTCATGTTGTGCGACTTCGGGCGACACAAGTCGGATCCCAAGTCGCTGTAGTGTGAACCAGCACTAAATGTATGAAGAAATTGGATTTTATTGGATTTGTTTTATAACAATGTTGAAAATATGTTTTAGTTTTTTTTCCCAAAGTGTCTGTCTTTGTTCATTTAAATAGCAAAGTGGTGATCAAATAACACCAAAAAAAACTCTATGTGTGAAAAAATGTTTTAATTATATAAATCTAATTGCGTACAGTGTTGCATGTCTGCACAATTGCCAGTTAAAGTAGCACAGTGCTGAATAGCAAAAACGCTCTAGTCATGAAAAGGTTAAAACCTTTCAGAGCTCAAGTGGTTAAGGTAAAGCTGATTGCTATATGAAACTTTATCAGCAGGTTTTTTTTTTGTATCATTCTTTATTTAGAACAAACAGTATGACAATTCCAGAAAGTAAGAATCACACACCTTCAAAAGTAATAAAAACTATAGGCAAAATGATATTTTTTTTCACTTTTTCATATACGCTGTCTGTTTTTTTTTTTTTTGCCCATCTGTATCCCATTGCGGAGATTTCCCTTCACTTCCGGTCCCATCAGGAAGTTAGAAAAACCACTGCAAACTATGAGAATTTCTTGGTAACCCCCAGGTCATCAGAACTAGTGTCCCCATTGGAAGATTTCCACTACATGTGTTTTCCGGGGATATTGAAACCCCAGGCGCTTACAGCAGCAGGGTACTGAGCACCATAGTTCACTAAACACAGCGGTCACGGGACCATGCCACTGTGCACCCCAGAGGGTGCGCCAGTGGGCATGTGCTGAGCAATGTACCAGTACGTTGCTTAGCCTGGAACTGCCACCCATCTGTAGTAAATGTACTGTAGGCACTAATGTGCTTACCTTATACTGCGGTCACTTGATGCTAGAGCTGGGTCCTTCTTTGGGTGTTCATGTCCAATCGTAGATACTTCCTATTGGATGTCCATCGGCAGGGTACCCTTTGAATCACCCCACCCTAAACTGGCAGCGGTAAGGGATCTATCCGGCTTCACAAAGTTAGGAAAAAAATTGCATTGGGTAGAGTGGGATGGGGGGAGGAATGGTAAAAAAAAAAAAAAGTTTTAGCCAAGAATGGAGTTTTAAAGCCCATTTCTGGGAAACTCAAAAATTATGCCTTGCAATGGGATTGGATTGCAAGGGTTAAATTGGTTGGTTGTAAACCCGTAAAAAAAAATGAAAACCTGCAAGACAAAGGCATAATGAGCTAGCAATGTGCCATTGCTTCAGTGCGCATGTGCCGATCACTTCGGCACATGCAGACACAGGGGGATATCTCCTAAACTGTGCAGGTTTAGGAGATATCCAGGCTAGCTAAAGGTAAGCCTTTAATATAGGCTTACCTGTAGCAAAAAAAAAAGGGGGGGGGTTTACAACCACTTTAATTGTCTGTTTAGGTCTGGTAACATGGAAAAGAAGGTCTACTTACCTGATCCGTTGCTCCTCTGAACCAGTCCTTGTAGCATCTTCTCCCCCATGCTCCAGGGGTCTAAGGTCCTGAGATCATCTCGCCCAATGCAGGTCCAAAGCCCTCCATTTGATGTAATGATGCCAAGGGACAGTCCACCGCCAAAGTGTGGGTGAGCGCCGCCTACTGGCAGAGGGGAGGATTGGGTAAGTACTTTTAAGCCACGTACACATGATCGGACCGATGGACTGTTTTCATCGGACAAACCGATCGGGTGTGGGCTCCATTGCTTTTTTTTCCATCGGTGTTAAAAAATAGAACATGTTTTTTCCTATAGATAAAAAAAAAATAGAAAAATCTGATCGTCTGTGTGGAACTCCATCGGAAAAAAATCCATGCATTCTCAGAATTAAGTCGACGCATGCTCAGAAGCATTTGACTTTGAATTTTTTTAGCTCGTTGTAGTGTTTTACGTGACCGCATTTTGGCACGGTCGGATTTCTGACTGATGGGCCCCGTACACACGAGGAGACATGTCCGATGAAAACGGTCCGCCGACCGTTTTTATCGGACAAGTCTCCAGCAGGATTTTGGTCCGGCGGTGTGTACACACCATCGGACAAAAATCCCCTCGGACAGAGAACCGCCACGTCACCAAACCAGGAAGTAAAATACTTCCACGCATGCGTCAAATCCATTCTGCGCATGCGGGGGATTTCGGTCCGCTGGTTAGTCGTACTAACCAGCGGACATGTCCGACGAACAGGTTTCCAGCGGACAAGTTTTAAAGCATGCTTTAAAACTTTTGTCCGCTGGAAACCTGTCCGCTAGGCCGTACACACGATCGAATCTGTCCCCTGAAACTGGTCTGCGGAGCAGTTTCAGCAGATATGTTCGATCGTGTATACGCGGCCATGGTGTGTAGGCAAGACTGATGAAAGTCATAAAAAATACAGGAGGTGCAGCGCTATCAAAGATTGATAAAAAAACATACAAATTAATTATTAAAGCGGAGCTCCACCCAGCAAAACAACATTTTGCCATGTTGTTTAAAAAAAAAAAAAAAAAAAAACCTGAAAAAAAAAAAAAATACTCACCCGAAATAGCTGTTGCTATGCGGAAGTCCGTAATCTGCCTCTTCCACACCGCGGTTTAATGTCTTCTTGTCCTTCTCCTTGTGAATGGGGCGCGCTGCTTTCTGGGAACTGTGTGTGTTCTCAGAGAGCAGCGCGCCCATTCATAAGCCAGCGTGAGACTCACGCAGGCGCAGTAGGAAACGGGCAGTGAAGCCGTACGGCTTCACTGCCTGTTTCCCATAGTGTGAATGGCGGCGCGGGACCCGGAGCGATCGTGGGACCGGCATCGGGGGGGGGGCGTCAGCGCGGGCGCCTAGGACAGGTAAGTGTCCTTATTTAAAGTCAGCAGCTACACTGTTAGTAGCTGCTGACTTTAAAAAAAAAATGTTTCGCGGCTGGAGCTCCGCTTTAAATATGTGAACATAAGCTCATTAGGAATAAACCGGAGGGGAGCTTAAAGAACAAAGGAGAGAAAAAATAAATTAAAATAAAATAAATCTCCAATGCTGTACAGTTGTGAGATCTAGTAGAAAAGTCCAGTGTAAATCTTGTGATGAAAAAACTGTGAAGAAAGTAGCCACGTAGACTCCAAGGTGCTATAAGATGAAGGAGAATATCCACCCTGCACTCGAGAGATAAGACTGCCTGCTTATCACAAATAAAGACTGCTTTGCATCAGTCTCATGAAGCATAGGGACGTTCGGTCTCCCTGAAACCAATCCGCATGTAAACAAGGTACAGCTCAGCAATGGGTCCGGGACAAGCACATGTACGATATAAAGAGAAAGACTCTCATAGCGTATTATGTGTAACAAAGGATGGATTTATAAAGTAATGCACTTACAATTGTTCAAAGGAAAAAACCTCTCCAATCCGATACCTCTCGCTACTCGAATGGAAAACACCGCCTTCGTTCAGGACGGAACGCGATGACGACACGGCACCCAAATGAAAGTCAGCTTCATCGGATATCCGACGAAAACATCCATGTGTACACGGCATTACTCTCCCCTAGACTAGGGTTGTCCCGATACCACATTTTAAAGACCGAGTACAAGTACCGATACTTTTTTCAAGTACTCGTCAATACCGATTACCGATCATTTTTTAATATGTATGTTTTACAATTAATTATTTTTATTATTTATTGCTATTTTTTTTTCTTAGCCCTGTTGGGGGGCTTTGGTGAGATATCAGGGGTCCTATAAGACCTCTGACATCTCCCCTTTGATACAGAGAAAGGGACACAGATTCCCCAGTCCCTTTCTCAGCTGTGCTGAAAATGAATGGACAGGAGACAGAAGCTCCTCTCCATTCATAAACTGAAGCATCGTAAACACAGTTTACGATGCTCAGTTATATGAATGGACAGAGTCAGTGACCACTGACTCCGTTCATTCAGAAAAGGTAGGAGTCGGATTTAGCGGCTCCTACCTCCGCTCTTCATCCTGACAGAGGGGGGGAGTGCAGCGGCACGGAGGGGGGGAGTGCAGCGCACGGAGGGGGGAGTGCAGCGGCACAGAGAATGGTACAGGGCACGGAGGGGGGAGTGCAGCGACACAAAGGGGGGTGTGCAGCGGCATGGAGAATAAACACAGGGCATGGAGGGGGAGAGCAGCACATGGAGAATGGACACATGGCACAGAGGGGGGAGAGCAGCGCACGGAGAATGGACACATGGCATGGAAGGGGGAGAGCAGTGGCATGGAGAATGGACACAGGGCACGGAGGGGGCAGAGCAGCGCACGGAGAATGGACACAGGGCACGGAGGGGGGAGAGCAGCGTACGGAGAATGGACACAGGGCACGGAGGGGGAGAGCAGCGGCAGGGAGAATAGATACAGGGCACAGAGGGGGGAGAGCAGCGGCATGGAGAATGGACACTGGGCACGGAGGGGAGAGCAGCGGCACGGAGAATGGACACTGGGCACGGAGGGGGAGAGCAGCGCACGGAGAATGGACACAGGGCACGGAGGGGGAGAGCAGCGGCAGGGAGAATGGACACAGGGCACAGAGGGGGAGAGCAGCGCACGGAGAATGGACACAGTGCACGGAGGGGAGAGCAGCGGCACAGAGAATGGACACAGGGTACGGAGGGGGGAGAGCAGCGCACGGAGAATGGACACAGGGCACGGAGGGGGAGAGCAGCGGCAGGGAGAATTGACACAGGGCACAGAGGGGGGAGAGCAGCGCACAGAGAATGGACACAGGGCACGGAGGGGGGAGAGCAGCGGCAGGGAGAATGGACACAGGGCATGGAGGGGGAGAGCAGTGCACGGAGAATGGACACACGGCACGGAGGGAGGAGAGCAGTGGCAGGGAGAATGGACACAGGGTACGGAGGGGGGAGAGCAGCGCATGGAGAATGGACACAGGGCACGGAGGGGGGAGAGCAGTGGCAGGGAGAATGGACACAGGGCACGGAGGGGGGAGAGCAGCGCACGGAGAATGGACACAGGGAACGGAGCGGGGAGAGCAGCGGCACAGAGAATGGACACAGGGCACGGAGGGGGGAGAGCAGCGGCAGGGAGAATGGACACAGGGCACGGAGGGGGAGAGCAGCGCACGGAGAATGGACACAGGGCACGGAGGCGGAGAGCAGCGGCAGGGAGAATGGACACAGGGCACGGAGGGGGGAGAGCAGCGCATGGAGAATGGACACAGGGCACGGAGGGGGGAGAGCAGCGCACGGAGAATGGACACAGGGCACGGAGGGGGAGAGCAGCGCACGGAGAATGGACACATGGCATGGAAGGGGGAGAGCAGTGGCATGGAGAATGGACACAGGGCACGGAGGGGGAGAGCAGCGCACGGAGAATGGACACAGGTCACGGAGGGGGGAGAGCAGCGGCAGGGAGAATGGACACAGGGCACGGAGGGGGCGAGCAGCGGCAGGGAGAATGAACACAGGGCACGGAGGGGGAGAGCAGCGCACCGAGAATGGACACAGGGCACGGAGGGGGAGAGCAGCGGCAGGGAGAATGGACACAGGGCACGGAGTGCATGGAGAATGGACACAGGGCACGGAGGGGGGAGAGCAGCGGCAGGGAGAATGGACACAGGGCACGGAGGGGGGAGAGCAGTGCATGGAGAATGGACACAGTGCACGGAGGGGGGAGAGCAATGCACGGAGAATGGACACAGGGCACGGAGGGGGGAGAGCAGCGGCAGGGAGAATGGACACAGGGCATGGAGGGGGGAGAGCAGTGCACGGAGAATGGACACACGGCACGGAGGGGGGAGAGCAGTGGCAGGGAGAATGGACACAGGGTACGGAGGGGGGAGAGCAGCGCATGGAGAATGGACACAGGGCACGGAGGGGGGAGAGCAGTGGCAGGGAGAATGGACACAGGGCACGGAGGGGGGAGAGCAGCGCACGGAGAGTGGACACAGGGAACGGAGCGGGGAGAGCAGCGGCACAGAGAATGGACACAGGGCACGGAGGGGGGAGAGCAGCGCACGGAGAATGGACACAGGTCACGGAGGGGGGAGAGCAGCGGCAGGGAGAATGGACACAGGGCACGGAGGGGGAGAGCAGCGGCAGGGAGAATGGACACAGGGCACGGAGGGGGAGAGCAGCGCACGGAGAATGGACACAGGGCACGGAGGGGGAGAGCAGCGGCAGGGAGAATGGACACAGGGCACGGAGGGGGGGGCAGCGCATGGAGAATGGACACAGGGCACGGAGGGGGGAGAGCAGCGCACGGAGAATGGACACAGGGCACGGAGGGGGAGAGCAGCGCACGGAGAATGGACACAGGTCACGGAGGGGGGAGAGCAGCGGCAGGGAGAATGGACACAGGGCACGGAGGGGGCGAGCAGCGGCAGGGAGAATGAACACAGGGCACGGAGGGGGAGAGCAGCGCACCGAGAATGGACACAGGGCACGGAGGGGGAGAGCAGCGGCAGGGAGAATGGACACAGGGCACGGAGGGGGGAGAGCAGTGCATGGAGAATGGACACAGGGCCCGGAGGGGGGAGAGCAGCGGCAGGGAGAATGGACACAGGGCACGGAGGGGGGAGGGCAGTACATGGAGAATGGACACAGGGCACGGAGGGGGGAGAGCAGTGCACGGAGAATGGACACATGGCACGGAGGGGGGAGAGCAGCGGCAGGGAGAATGGACACAGGGCATGGAGGGGGGAGAGCAGTGCACGGAGAATGGACACACGGCACGGAGGGGGGAGAGCAGTGGCAGGGAGAATGGACACAGGGTACGGAGGGGGGAGAGCAGCGCATGGAGAATGGACACAGGGCACGGAGGGGGGAGAGCAGTGGCAGGGAGAATGGACACAGGGCACGGAGGGGAGAGAGCAGCGCACGGAAAATGGACACAGGGAACGGAGCGGGGAGAGCAGCGGCACAGAGAATGGACACAGGGCACGGAGGGGGGAGAGCAGCGCACGGAGAATGGACACAGGTCACGGAGGGGGGAGAGCAGCGGCAGGGAGAATGGACACAGGGCACGGAGGGGGAGAGCAGCGCACGGAGAATGGACACAGGGCACGGAGGCGGAGAGCAGCGGCAGGGAGAATGGACACAGGGCACGGAGGGGGGAGAGCAGCGCATGGAGAATGGACACAGGGCACGGAGGGGGGAGAGCAGCGCACGGAGAATGGACACAGGGCACGGAGGGGGAGAGCAGCGCACGGAGAATGGACACATGGCATGGAAGGGGGAGAGCAGTGGCATGGAGAATGGACACAGGGCACGGAGGGGGAGAGCAGCGCACGGAGAATGGACACAGGTCACGGAGGGGGGAGAGCAGCGGCAGGGAGAATGGACACAGGGCACAGAGGGGGCGAGCAGCGGCAGGGAGAATGAACACAGGGCACGGAGGGGGAGAGCAGCGCACCGAGAATGGACACAGGGCACGGAGGGGGAGAGCAGCGGCAGGGAGAATGGACACAGGGCACGGAGGGGGGAGAGCAGTGCATGGAGAATGGACACAGGGCACGGAGGGGGGAGAGCAGCGGCAGGGAGAATGGACACAGGGCACGGAGGGGGGAGAGCAGTGCATGGAGAATGGACACAGGGCACGGAGGGGGGAGAGCAGTGCATGGAGAATGGACACAGGGCACGGAGGGGGGAGAGCAGTGCACGGAGAATGGACACAGGGCACGGAGGGGGGAGAGCAGCGGAAGGGAAAATGTACACAGGGCACAGAGGGGGGAGAGCAGCACACGGAGAATGGACACAGGGCACGAAGAGGGGAGAGCAACGGCACAGAGAATGGACACTGGGCACGCAGGGGGGAGAGCAGAACGGCAGCGGCACGGAGGGGGGACACAGCAGGATGGTGGGAGAGAGCGGAACGGATGGGAGAATACATGGAAAGTCAGGTATCGGTAAAGTATCGGAGCATTTTACCCGAGTACAAGAACTCAGGGAAATGCTTGGTATCGGGACAACCCTACCCTAGACTAAAATGAGCAGGTAACCCTTGCAGTGTCCAACTACAAGAGAGGATTTACAAACTTCCCAGAGTTTGGCTTTAATCAAAGCAAACAAATAAAAATGTATTACAAACGTAAAGGAGCCTAACATTTAAAATCAATTCAAATCCTCTCCAGATCTATGTGCCTATATAAGAAAGAAAACCCTGTCCAGGTGGTATTTACAGATATTTCTAGTAATGTTCTCATCAGCTATCATTCGCACAGCCCCATCCCTGTTAAAAATCTGTTTGTGGGCCAAACTTTGGCTAGTTTGCGAGATCCATCATCATTAGGCAATGGACTGGGCTTCTTGCCAGATGTTTCAGATGGTGACAACAGACGAATGTAATCGTTAAGCTGTAATGTTTGTAAAACAGAAATGTTGTACGCGCCAAACAGATTCGGACGTTATTACAGAAAAATGTACAGAGCTCTATTTGCTGACGACATAACAATGAGCTGACCTAGTAAGCGCTCTGCACACGTGCTGGACTTTGTGGCAGTGCAAAGGTTAACTTGTGTGATGACTTCCAGCATACCCTGCATCTGACAGCTCCAATAAAAGGCTGGCCAATGGGTGATGGCATTAGAGAGCAGGAGAGTGCATCTCCACTTATTGCCTGTGTCTGCAGGGCAAACAATACACCCAGCTGGGATTTCTCATTACACATCTCTTATCTGACAGTTACAAGCCACACACTCCTTACAGATCTGTAGTCTGACAGTTACAAGCCACACACTCCCTACAGATCTCTAGTATGACAGTTCCAAGCCACACACTCCCTACAGATCTGTAGTCTGACAGTTACAAGCCACACACTCCCTACAGATCTCTAGTATGACAGTTACAAGCCACACACTCCCTACAGATCTGTAGTCTGACAGTTACAAGCCACACACTCCCTACAGATCTCTAGTATGACAGTTACAAGCCACACACTCCCTACAGATCTCTAGTATGACAGTTCCAAGCCACACACTCCCTACAGATCTGTAGTCTGACAGTTACAAGCCACACACTCCCTACAGATCTCTAGTATGACAGTTACAAGCCACACACTCCCTACATATCTCTAGTCTGACAGTTACAAGCCACACACTCCCTACATATCTCTAGTATGACAGTTACAAGTCACACACTCCCTACAGATCTCTAGTCTGACAGTTACAAGCCACATACTCCCTACAGATCTCTAGTATGACAGTTACATGCCACACACTCCCTACAGATCTCTAGTCTGACAGTTGCAAGCCACACACTCCCTACAGATCTCTAGTCTGTCAGTTACATCCCACATACTCCCTACAGATCTCTAGTCTGACAGTTACAAGCCACACACTCCCTACAGATCTCTAGTCTGACAGTTACAAGCCACATACTCCCTACAGATCTCTAGTATGACAGTTACATGCCACACACTCCCTACAGATCTCTAGTCTGACAGTTACAAGCCACACACTCCCTACATATCTCTAGTATGAGAGTTACAAGTCACACACTCCCTACAGATCTCTAGTCTGACAGTTACAAGCCACATACTCCCTACAGATCTCTAGTATGACAGTTACATGCCACACACTCCCTACAGATCTCTAGTCTGACAGTTGCAAGCCACACACTCCCTACAGATCTCTAGTCTGTCAGTTACATCCCACATACTCCCTACAGATCTCTAGTCTGACAGTTACAAGCCACACACTCCCTACAGATCTCTAGTCTGACAGTTACAAGCCACGCTCCTTACAGATCTCTAGTCTGACAGTTACAAGCCACATGCTCCCTACAGATCTCTAGTCTGACAGTTTACAAGCCACGCTCCCTGCAGATCTCTAGTCTGACAGTTTACAAGCCATGCTCCCTGCAGATCTCTAGTCTGACAGTTACAAGCCGCACACTCCCTACAGATTTCTAGTCTGACAGTTACAAGCCACACACTCCCTACAGATCTCTAGTCTGACAGTTACAAGCCACACACTCCCTACAGATCTCTAGTCTGACAGTTACAAGCCACACACTCCCTACAGATCTCTAGTCTGACAGTTACAAGCCACGCTCCTTACAGATCTCTAGTCTGACAGCTACAAGCCACACACTCCCTACAGATCTCTAGTCTGACAGTTACATCCCACATACTCCCTACAGATCTCTAGTCTGACAGTTTACAAGCCACACACTCCCTGCAGATCTCTAGTCTGACAGTTACAAGCCACACACTCCGTACAGATCTCTAGTCTGACAGTTACAAGCCACACACTCCCTACAGATCTCTAGTCTGACAGTTACAAGCCACGCTCCTTACAGATCTCTAGTCTGACAGCTACAAGCCACACACTCCCTACAGATCTCTAGTCTGACAGTTGCATGCCACACACTCCCTACAGATCTCTAGTATGACAGTTGCATGCCACACACTCCCTACAGATCTCTAGTATGACAGTTGCATGTCACACACTCCCTACAGATCTCTAGTATGACAGTTGCATGCCACATGCTCCCTACAGATCTCTAGTCTGACAGTTGCATGCCACATGCTCCCTACAGATCTCTAGTCTGACAGTTGCATGCCACACACTCCCTACAGATCGCTAGTCTGACAGTTGCATGCCACACACTCCCGAACAGCATGCGATGTGCTGCATCTGATAGAAGAGAATAACAGAGGAGAGAACACATCATCACATGCACAATGAACAGACCTGAGATGCCTCCACCGATGACAATGACATCATACGCGTTGTTCATGGCTGCTGTGAGTCTTCTCTCCCTGGCAGGATACGATCATGAACACAAGTCACTGGACACACAGGCAATGATTTCTTCTGGGTAATACTGGCACACAGATGGGCAGCACGGTCCCTCCCTCGTCACGCCCTCTTTGTGTTACTTTCTGTGCTGCCATTGGTCAGGCTGTCCTCAAGAGCTCGACTGCCCCTCCCTTTGTAGAAGCAAACAGGTCATGGTGGAGGCGGCAGCCTGCTGCTGATTGGCTGATTCTTTGCCCATTGAAAAAGTACTGATGTGTGTGTGGAGTTCAGCCGGAGTGCACCCATCTCAGAAGTTTACTCCATAGAAATGTAGATGTGACAGGAAGGGAGAGACTTCCCAATGCCTTAGCATGCTGAGCCTTCCCTTCTATTTACTCGTCACTGGATATGTAAACACATACAAAATCTATTCTATGTTACCCCTTCATAAATGCTGCCGTCATTAAACAATAAAAAAGCACCCTCCACTATGCAAGCATTATAAGAGTATTTCCATCTGACACCTTACTACACACAGAGTGATATTAAAGCTTCTTTTCTTTACTTTTTTTTAGGTAAATACTGCCCGCTGCTCCTTCCCTGCGGGTGCCCCCTCACAAAGCCGTGAGCTGAGGGGGCACCTGTGCTGGCATTCTCCAGAGCCGGGCTGTGTACGTCCACAGACACACACAGCACAGCTCAGCCACACCCCCATCCCTCCTCACAAGGTTTGGCTGACAGCAGCAGGAACCAATGACTGTTCTTAGAGTCACCTGTGACTGTGAGGCCAAGTGGAGGGAGGAGCGGCCCTGCAGAGCGATGGAACATGTGAGTACGCATAGGCGTGCCCAGGGAGTGCCAGGGCACCTAATCATCTAGTGCACATTAGCATTATCGCTTTGTGTGCCAGCGGGGAGATGGGAAAGGTCTCCCTCACACTTACTCTACCATCAGAGAAGTGCTTACTCTATAGCTCCCAACTGTCTCTGATTTTGAGAGACTGTCCCTTTTTCCCCCTCATTTGTCCCTCGTTTTGGTCAGATCCTTATAGATGTATGTAAAATGCACTATTTATCTTTCAAAAAGTGTTTCCCAGTGCTAAACCGTTCATCCTACTTCTAAATTGCTGCATTTGTAAATTTCTAAAGCCAGTATAAAGGAATAGTAGAGGTAAAAAACAAAACAAAAAACCGTGCGTTTAAAGCAGAGGTTCCACGACCATTGGTTTTTTTTTTTGTGTGTGTTTATTCAATGGTGTTTTAGATCACAATGTAGTACTCACTTATTAGGTGACTGTAAACATCCCCGGCATTCACCGCTCTTTCCTGCGCATGCGCACTGTTTACAGCGACCTGCGCCGTAAACTTCCTGGTTGCCATCACAACGGGCGGCGTCATAGAAAGTACACGCCCCGTTGTGATGGCATTCACCTGCATGCCCTTCTCTAAAATAGCGATATCAGCTACGCCCCTGTCACGTGGCAATCACCACCTTTAAGATTTCTAAGGACATAAATTTTTGATTTCACTCACACAAATCTTAAAGGCAGTTATTGGTTTTCAGGGTCCCGTACGCGGCCAATTCCACATATAACCATGGCATGTGTGAGAAATATATCATTTAGTGACAACGTTTTGTAATTTTTAAATTTTTTTGGTCATTATTCAATCACTTGGGGCAAAAAAAATTAATATTCCATGCACTCAACATGCCTCTTAGCAAATAGTTTGGGGTGTCTTCTTTCCAAAACGGGGTCATTTGGGGGGGGTTGTGTGCCATCTTGGCATTTCATGGCCTTCAAAACTATGATAGGTAGTGAGGAGTGAAAATCAAAAATGTATGCTCTTAGAAATCTTGAAGGCAGTGCTTGGTTTCGGGGTTCCGTACGCGCAGTGCTGGGACAAGGCCATTTGGTGCCCAGGGCGAAGATGGCAAACTGCGCCCCCCCCCCCCCCCCCCCCCCCCGTTTTTAAAGCGGATGGCCCATGAAAAAAACAATATTAAAAGCCAACAGCTACTAATACTTTTTAGGACTAGGGTTGTCCAGATACCGATACTAGTATTGGGATCGGGACTGATACCGAGTATTTGCGGGAGTACTTGTACTAGCGCAAATGCTCCCGATACCTAAATAGAATACTCTTTTTGTATTTATCAACATGTTCTGTGAAAATTCTTTGAGTATTTTACTACTGCGTGACAAGAAAATTAAACATTTTTATTCATTTTTACTCATTTTATTCTTTTATAATGTCTTGAGTTAGAGTTCTTCATAATTCTAAAGAAAATATCCTTAGTCTGTATTGTGGTTTGAAAACTGTCACATGACATTTAAAAAAAGTATCGGTATTCGGTATCGGCGAGTACATGGAAAAAAGTATCGGTACTTGTACTCGGTCCTAAAAAAGTTGTATCGGGACAACCCTAATTAGGACACTTACCTGTCCTGGAGTCCAGCGGCGTCCGCAGCAGAGGAGAGCAGCCGATTGGCTCCCGCTGTGTGCTGGGAGCCGAGTGTTCCCAGCACACAACGGGATGTGCCAAAAAAAAACGTCTTTTGCCCGAGACGTGTGGCCGGAAGTGGGTGCAAATACCTGTCTTTAGACAGATATCTGCACCCCCCTCCCCCCTGAAAGGTGTCAAATGTGACACACCGGAGGGGGGGAGGGTTCCGATCAGCGCGACTCCACTTTAGGTTGGAGATCCGCTTTAAGAAAGAATCAATGTGGTTTCAAAACAAGAATATAGTTAAAGCAATAGAACAAAGGACTGTGGCCCCTTGAGTGGGACTTTGAAAATGTCAATTGACAAAAGCTACAAATATTAAAAACATAAGTAGTATACATATAATTGATGGGCACACTGGCGGCAATTGATGGGGACAGTGGCTGTGTTTGATGGGCACAGTGGCTGCGTGTGATGGGCACAGTGGTGACAAGTGATGGCACAGTGGCTGCGTGTGATGGGCACAGTGGCTGCGTGTGATGGGCACAGTGGCTGCGTGTGATGGGCACAGTGGCGACATGTATTGGGCACAATGGCGACATGTAATGGGCACAGTGGCTGCGTGTGATGGGCACAGTGGCTGCGTGTGATGGGCACAGTGGCGACAAGTGATGGCACAGTGGCTGCGTGTGATGGGCACAGTGGCTGCGTGTGATGGGCACAGTGGCGACATGTAATGGGCACAGTGGCGACATGTAATGGGCACAGTGGCTGCGTGTGATGGGCACAGTGGCTGCGTGTGATGGGCACAGTGGCTGCGTGTGATGGGCACAGTGGCTGCGTTTGGGCACTGTGGCGACAAGTGATGGTACAGTGGCTGTGTGTGATGGCACAGTGGCTGCGTGTGACGGGCACAGTGGCTGCGTTTGATGGGAACAGTGGCTGCGTTTGGGCATGGTGGCGACAATTGATGGCAAAGTGGCTGTGTGTTGGCACAGTGGCTGCGTTTGATGGGCACAGTGGCTGCGTTTGATGGGCACAGTGGCTGCGTGTGATGGGCACAGTGGCTGCGTGTGATGGGCACAGTGGCTGCGTGTGATGGGCACAGTGGCTGCTTGTGATGAGCACAGTGGCTGCGTGTGATGGGCACAGTGGCTGCGTGTGATGGGCACAGTGGCGACAATTGATGGCACAGTGGCTGTGTTTTTTTAACTGCCATTTTTGTTAAAGTGGAGGTTAACCCTCAAAAAAAATTCTTACATCACATTCTACCGACAGAATGCCAGTGTTTTTTTTTTTTTTTTCTCAGCACATACCTCGTAATCCAGATTTTCACCCCCCGGCTCTCCCGCGAGACTGGGCGTTCCCAATCACTGCCTGTAATTGACAGGCTTCCGTCCGGCGCATACTGCGCGTCACAGGTTGCCGAAAGAACCCGAATGTCGGTGCGGCTCTATACGGTGCCTGCGCACCGACGTTCGGGTTCTGTCGGCAACCTGTGACGCGCAGTATGTGCCGGACGAAAGCCTGTCAATTACAGATTACAGGCAGTGATTGGGAACGCCCAGTCTCGCAGGAGAGATGGGGGGGGGGGGGGTGAAAAATCTGGATTACGAGGTATGTGCTGAAAAAAAAAAAAAAAACACTGGCATTCTGTCGGTAGAATGTGATGTCAGAAATGTTTTGAGGGTGAACCTCCACTTTAACAAAGTGCAAAGTGCTCAGTCAGCCCCCCCCCCCCCCAATATAGGCATTTAATTATTTTCTCTGACATGTTCTTCTTACTTTTTACAAGTGCAGACTTCAGTGGTCTTCTTTGCAGTAGCACACTGTCTGCTGTGTTCCTAGGCACTGTAGGCAGGCAAGCTCCTCGTGAGTAGTCCTTTCAGCTCAGCAGCGCCGACACAGCTCAGCTCCCTGTGCAGTGCTCCGGGTCCTCCCTCCCTCACTCACCTCTCCTCCGGCCGTGACGTCATGCAGCTCGCGCTGCTGGAATGGACCAAGTGACTCCTCCATAGGGAGGGAATAAACAGGAAAGGGAGCCAGACGCAGGAGCGCACTCGGCAACCAGTCGGCACACAATTCGTTCAGTGCCACTGCTGCTGCCCGCGCTGGCTACTATGACACACACAAGTGTACTGGTCTGCCCGTGTGTACGAACTGCGCCCCCCTCCTTTACCAAATGGTAGCGCCCAGGGCACTCGACCCTCCCGCCCCTGCCTTGTACCGGCCCTGCGTACGCGGCTAGGCTCCCAAAACGTCCCACACATGTGATATCCCCGTACTCAGGAGAAGCAGCAGAATGTATCTCGGGGTCTTATTGCACATATGCCTATGGCATGTGTGAGAAATATATCATTTAGTGACAACTTTGTGCAAAAAAAAAATCAGTTTGTCATATTCCCGCAACTTGTGTCAAAATATAAAATATTCCATGGACTCGACATGGCTCTCAGCAAATAACTTGGGGTGTCTACTTTCCAAAATGGGGTCATTTGGGGGTGTTTGTGCTAGTTTTATGGCCTTTGAAACTGTGATAAGTAGTGAGGAGTAAAATCAAAAATTTGCGCCCTTAGAAATGCTGAAGGCGGTGCTTGGTTTTTGGGGCCCCATACGGGGCTAAGCTCCCAAAAAGTCCCAAACATGTCGAAGCAGCAGAATGTATTTTGGGGTGCAATTCCACATATAACCATGGCATGTGTGAGCAATATATCATTTAAGTGACAACTTTTTGTAATTTTTTTTTGTCATTATTCAATCACTTGGGATAAAAAAAAAATATTCAATGGACTCAACATGCCTCTCAGCAGTTTCCTTGGGGCGTCTACTTTCCAAAATGGGGTCATTTTTTTTTTTTTTTTTGTACTGCCCTGCCATTTTAGCACCTCAAGAAATGAGATAGGCAGTCATAAAATAAAAGCTGTGTAAATTCCAGAAAATGTACCCTAGGTTGTACACGCTATAACTTTTGCGAAAACCAATAAATATACGCTTATTGAGATTTTTTTTTACTAAAGACATGTGGCTGAATACATTTTAGCTTATTTGATATTTTCCTTTTTGTTATAAGAAAAATCAATTTTTAAAAAAATGTATGGTCTTTTTCTGTTTATATCGCAAAAAATAAAAATCGCAGAGGCAATCAAATACCATCAAAAGAAAGCTCTATTTGTAGGAAGAAAAAGATGCAAATTTCGCTTCGGTACAACATTGCATGACCGCGCAATTACCAGTTAAAGCAGCGCAGTGCCAAATTGTAATAACACCTTTGCTCCTTTAGCTGCATATTGGTCCGGGGCTTAAGTGGTTAAAGTAGAACTAGAATTTTTTTTTTCATTTTGGATAGAGTAAGGGAGGGTTACTGCCCCCGTCAGTTTATTTTTTACCACCCCCGTCCCATTGCAGAGATTTTCCTTCACTTGCTGCTCCATAGCCAAACAGGAAGTGAGAGAAAAACTATACAAATTACGGGAATTCATTGCCCCTCCCCCCCTCGCCACACACACAGGCCCTAAGAACTAGTGTCCCCACTTGAAAAATGTTTGGGGTGGGTCTTAAACTGAAAGGGGTGTGGCCTTGACAGGAAGGGGTGGGTCTTATTTAAATTAGGGGGTGCACAAAAAAAATTGTCAGTGACAAAAAATATAAACATTAAAAATGATATACTAGAAGCAACACTATCATATAAATGAATATAACAATATATAATAAAAAAGTTCTTGAATAAACAAGATAATGCAGCTCAAAGGTGAATCTTGTGTAGGGAAAAGTCTCTCACACTCCACCTGGTGAAGTCATATTGAATCTTGTGTATAAACAAAGGATAAGGTGGTACGCTTACCAGACTTGGTGGACTCTATATGTATATGTACTGTATATATATATTATACAGCAGGGGTGCCCAACCTTTTGAAGAGTGAGGGCCACTTAAGTGACTTAGTAACCAGTCGTGAGCCACAATAAGCAGAGTACAGGTCTGTGTCCAGGCCCGGAGCGGCAGGGTGCCAAGGGGTGGCAGTGGCATGGAGTCCCCCGACGACCGTAACATACAGTTGAGGGCGGTAAGTTGCTGTGTGGGAGAATTGAGTGGGGGAATCCGCTCACTCGTTAAGTGATTACGGCGCTGTCGTCAAAATCACTTGTCAAATGGTGCTGCTGTCCGTTCTCCCCTACCCCCACATACCTTTCTCGGCTTGCTCTGCCTTCGGGACTCCTCCGTCCTCCCCCCAGCCGCCTAATCTGTCTCCTGTCCCTGCCGCCGATGTACACAGTGAGAGGGGTGAGCTGTGCTCTTCCCATCTCAGCTGTGACAGGACTTCTGTTTTGGAGGTGACAGGGTCAATAAAGAGAACCTGTCACCTCCAATTGCTATCGCACAGGGAATTGTTTTCTCCTGTGTGATAGCAATAAAGTTAGCTAAAAAAAAATTGATAAAAAATAATAATAATTAAATTAAAAAAGTAAAGAATAAGAAAAATATTATTCAAAATAATAAGAATATTACACAAAAATAAAAACAAGTAAAACATGCTAAAAATGAATAAAAAAAAGTGCTAAAAAGTAAAAAAAAAAAAAGAAACAAAAAATATTTGAACTAACCGTGCCGCCCCTTCCCCCTCCGGTTGCCATTCTCCGTTGATTTGGGGGGGGGGTTCGGTTGGTGGGGAGGGGTGCATTGTGGAACCTGCGCAGGGCCGCCATCAGGAATTTTGGGGCCCCTTACACAGCTTCAGGCATGGCCCCCCTGAAGCAACAGAGAACTGGCGGGGGGGTGCTGCCGTCGCAAGTTGAGAAGAAGCGGGGGGTGACACAAGTTGAGAAGTGGTGGGGCTTTGGGTGCCAACGACCAAAAAATATATATTCCGGCCCCCTTACAGGTGTACTGCCTGTACCCCTGATGGGGGCCCTAGGTCTGCGGTCTACCCACACCGTGGATACAGGGCAGTGCACCTGTGGCTTTCCTGCAGGTTAGCTGCACTTTGCCATAGAATTCTATGATATCCTACAGGTGTGGTACACTTTCTGAAAGTTCACCAAACCCGCAGGTAAAACCAGAAGTCTATGGCTCAGTGCAGGTAAGCCACGGGTACACTGCGCTACACCTGCGTATCAGTTTGAGAGCAACCCAGTAACCACTGCAGAACAGATATGTCAATATATATACTGTGGGCCAGATTCACGTACATCGGCGCATTTTTTGACTGGCGTAGCGCACCTCCTTTACGTTAGACTGCCGCAATGTAGCGGCACAATCATCGTATTCTCGTTTGATTTGCGCATTAATTAGCGCCGGTGCAACCTAATTTCAGAGGCGTGCATGAAGCAGACCATGGTCAGCACCTCTGTGCGCATGCTCACAACTCAGGAACGGCGCAATCAGTGAAATTGGAAGTGGACCCGGGCAACTTTGTGAACTACGCAGACAGCATAAATAGACAGACACAAATGCACTTCCTTTGCAAAAGTACATCCCTTTGTATCCCTCCCTATACAGCAAGGTGCTTTTGTTCTGTTGTTTGTTGCGTTGTGACTTGTCTTTGTGATATTTGTTGACTGTTTGATCTAGTGTTTGTTAGAATATATTTGAAAGTGTTTTTTGGTGACTGCTTGTGAGACTTTTTGGTTGATAGATTTTGGTTTGTTTTGTTGCTTGATTTTTCCTGCTTGTTTTTGTGAGTGATTTTTGGTGATTGTTTGGGAGAGAGTTGTTGTATGAGTATGACTGAGAGGAAGAGGAAGTTGAATTTTACTTTGGGGGAGAAACAAATAATTGCCCGGGCCATTACCCATGGGCATTTCCTCCACGGCCCGGAGAGTGCCAACACCACCCCGGCCAGGAGGCGTGAGATTTTGCATCACATTACTGACCAGGTGAATTCAGCGGGGGGGGGGGGGGGACCCGGACATGCCCTGGGATTGAAAAGAAAAACCAATGACCTCCGGCGTTTGGTCCGAAAGAAGCTGGCCAAGATGGCAGCCCATGCCAGGGGCACAGGAGGGGGCCCACCATGCCCTGTTAGGCTGACAGCAGTGGAGCGTGCGGTGGCCCAGACCTTTCATAGACAACAGGTGGAGGGCCTGCCTAGCAATGACTCCAGTCATGAAGGTGTGATGCCAGGTAAGGTTTTTTTGCCCTATCAGGTGTGTAGCATGTGGGGGGGGGGGGGAGGGAATATGTGGCAAGTGTGTGGATCCTCCAACCTGTGAATGTTTTGTGTCATCCACAGATGTGCAGGAGGGTGCTGGGCCATCTGGGCTGACCGCACCATCCCTAGGACAACAGCCTGATGAGGACCCCCCGACAACCTCCGGAGGAGGTTAAAGAGGAGGAGGTTGAGGAGGAGGAGTTTGAGGAGGAGGAGGATGTCATGTCAGCCAGTGGATTGTTGTTTTTGGAAGAGTCTTCCTCTCTGGCTGGCAGCAGCCACCCCTCCATAAGGGCTAGCCCCTCCTACTCCTCCCCCAACAGGGCTCCCCTCCCAAGGGGCTCCCCTTCTCCCCGGCCACAAGCCTCAGCTGGAGGCAGGAAGTCATCCCAGAAGAACAGGGGGGTGGCCGAGGTTCTGCCCACCAATCTGAGAAAGGGACCAGGCCCTTCAGACCCGCCATCTGGGACAGGTCAGCCAGACTTTGGTGCGGATGGAGGAGAGCCTGTTCTCCATAAAGTATACGCTTGGGGACCTGGACTGCCACTCCCGGGCTCTTACAAACTGCCTAAACGTACTGCAAACTACAACAGCAGACGTTGGGCAGGATGTGAGGGCCCTCACCCAGGCTATCCAGGCCAACACGGCAACACTAAGTGCTGGCCTGAACAGAATTGCAGTGGCCTTGGAGGGCAGGCCGCCAGGTGGGCAGAGACCAGGGGCTGCTCCTCCTTCCCCGGATTACCCCCCCTCCTCCCATGAATCTCCCCTGAGGAGCCGGGGCCGTGGCCGTGGGCGCCCCAGGCGTGGCTCACGCCAGCGGCATTAATTTGTTTTCCCCCTTTTTTTTCTGTTTTTTTTTTTCTGGAATTTTTTTTTTTTTGCTGGACAATTTTTTTTTTTTTGTGAATGATTTTGGAATGTGGGGGTGATATTCCTGCCGGAAAAGGGGTGTCACCCTCAGTTTTGGTGGAGAAGGGTTCCCCAGGACCAGGGAGAAGTGATCCCCAGGTCCGTGTGAATAGTGTATGAATGTACAGTGACATAATTGGAGCCGTGGCGTGGCGTTGCTGCTCACAAGTCCAGAATGGTGGGCTTGTGCTAATCCAATTAGATGAGGATGTGATGTGTCTGTGCTAGGGACCACAGTGGTGTGCATGCATGCATTCTCATTGTGCCATGATTAATGTGTGTGTTTAACGTGCAAAGATGCCTAATGTGGCTTGTCTCCTGGCTGCTCTTCCCTCAGAAGACGGGGTAACCTCGGTTAGGGGGGGATTGTCTGGTTCAGGGTCAGGTCATCACGTATGTCAATCTGCAGGCCCTTTCTCACTGCGAAGTTGTGCAGCAGGCAACATGCACCGATGATCTGGCACACAAAGTTTGGGGAATACAACAGGGTCCCCCCAGACTTATCCAGGCATCGGAAAGGTGACTTCAGGAGGCCAAAGGTGCGCTCCACCACTGCACGTGTTTAGGCGTGGGCTTCATTGTATCTTTCCTCTCCTGGGGTTTGGGGGTTCCGGATAGGAGTCATGAGATGGGGTCCCAGTGCATATGCAGAGTCACCTGTAAGGGAAAAGACAGGAGGATGTTAGTCATGCATGTGCCCCTTGTGATGTGTGCATCATGGGGGGGGGGACAGTCATGCCTGACTTCCATGTCACTCACCTTGGGCATCGACTATCACCTGTACGTTGATGGAATGCCAATGCTACTGATTGCGGTATATGTGCTCTGTCTCATGGGGGGGCTGGAGTGCCACATGTGTGCAATCAATGGCCCCCACGGTGCGTGGGAATCTGGCAATTCTGTAGAATTCTGTCATTGCTTTCAGCCGCAGGTCCTCAGTGGTGGGTTTGATGATTTGGTTGGCCATGCGTCTGAGGATTGCAGGGACAACCTGGTGCACACCTCTGCTCATGGAGGATTGTGACATCTCAGCCACCACTCCACTTGTTCTTTGAAAAGAGCCACTGGCATGGAGTGTTGCCATGACCTTGACCAGTGGCTGCACTGCATGTGAGCGGTGTGTTGGGCTGGTGATGTCCTCCTGAAAGGTTGTGGTTAATTCCAGGATGGCATGAGGGGTGAATCTGAAGATGCGATACACCTCAGAATCACTCATGCCAAAGAGGTCTATGCGTGTGCGGTATATGCTCTCCCGTGCCCTCCTCCGTGCCCTCCTCCGTGCCCTCCTCCGTGCCCTCCTCCTTCTTTGCTCCTCTAAAGTCAGTAGTATAGCTATGAGCAAGGATGTCCCTGGCATGTTGGCATACAGATTGTTGTGCAACACGTGTGACTGCTCAGCTCCTCACTAACAGTGTTGCTTTCTCTGACATGTAGACGGATTGTCTAATTTTATACCACCTTTTATATGGTCTAATTTTAGACGGGACGTGCAGCTGTTGCGCAAAGCGCGTAGCCTGCGCTGCAACAACGTTCTTTTGTGGATCCCTGTAACTCCCTCATTAGCATATTTGAATAGCAAATCAATGGTGTGTCTAGCGCAGTTTTGCGCGGACAGATGCGCCTGTCTATCGAAATTACGCCGGACAAAAAAAAGTAGATTTCTTGCGTATCTCGTTTTGGGGATGCGGCGCATCGAAACGCATGCGCAAATTTAGACTTACGCCGGGCATCTCCTGTAACGCTGGCGTAATCGCTCTGTGAATCTGGCCCAGTGATTTTATTAATAAATTTGCTGTCCCAGGAAGAGTGCATTTGGTATCACTCCACCTATGACAGGAGCCGGTGCTATACAGCAAGCTATACAGCTCCGCAGCTGCTTGCTTTCTCTAGTTCTGGCTTCATTCACAACACTCCCAAGCCGCTACCTCAGAGCAGGAGGTCGCGGGCACATCAGAGGGCTCCAAGGGCCACATGTGGCACCCGGACCACTGGTTGGGCACCCCTGCCTTAAACCAAAGACTGGATTACACTACCCGTGTCTAGCAAAACACTGGAACGCAGGACATTTTTTGTTCTAAAGGCTTGTTAAAGCATTATACACTTTTACAAGCTTCAGGCGTTTTTTTTTTTTCTTTGCAGGCTTCCATGAGAGTTTTTGTTTATGTGCATTTAGACTTAAAGAAGAACCCCAACTTTCTTTTCCCAAACATTTCTCTCCTTACTTTTTTCGCTGGGTCATCTGCAAAACCATGCCCACACACTGTGTAATTGATGCAGTGCTGCTTTACACCCAGTTGCATCCCGCTATCTTTTTTCTGACACAATTGGACTATTGTGGCCTGCTGTAAGAACCATCAAAAAACAACATGATGTGCCTAGAATACTTGAAGGCCTCCTGGGATGTATGACATTGTTATCCCAGGAGGCTGAGGGCTCCTGCATATTTCATTCTTACCTAGGCAAAAATCCAGGAAGTGTAGAGAGGGTTCCCTGGAAAAGGTAATTTAAAAAAAAGGCTGATTCTGTGAAAGGAGATTGGTAGGGGTGAGATGACACAAAGTAGGTGGGGAGGGAGAAGGTGCTCTTAAACGTATTTTAATAGCACCTTTGGTTATATATTTAAATGTAATTGTTTTGTTATATCTGTACGATAAGTGCAAAAAATTACCCATTGATCCTGCTAGAAATCCAGTGCTGTCCTGTCGCCTATACACTCGGCACTGTTATCCAGGTCAATGTTATCAGGAAATGTATTATAACTACAGAACACCTCCCCCCACTGTTATAGTGAAGAGTGGAGGTATTCTGTAGTCCTAAGACACTTCCTGTCCTGCAGATACACTTTAACTGGTTGCCGACCAGCCGCCGCAGTTTTACGGCGGCAGGTCGGCTCCCCTGCGCGAGAGCCGTAGCTCTACACATAGCTCCCGGTCCTGTCAGGGAGAGAAACGCTGATCTTCCGTTCATACAATGTATGAACGGAAGATCAGTGATTTCCCCTAGTCTGTTCACCCCCCCCCATACAGTTAGAACACACCCAGGAACATACTTAACCCCTTCCCCTCCCCCTAGTGTTAACCCCTTCACTGCCAGTGGCACTTTTATAGTAATCCAATGCATTTTTATAGCACTGATCGCTATAAAAATGCCAATGGTCCCAAAAATGTGTCAAAAGTCTCTGAAGTGTCCGCCATAATGTTGCAGTACCGAAGAAAAATTGCTGATCGCCACCATTACTAGTAAACAAAAATATTAATAAAAATGCCATAAAACGACCACCTATTTTGTAAACGCTATGGGCCAGATTCAGAGAGCCAATACGCCTGTCTAACTTAGCTAGTCGAAAACCTCAAACCATGAATAGACGGCTGCGGGCTTCAATTCGACTGGATTACGTGTTCGTATGCCTTTGGATCTACGCTGCAATAAAATTGCTGCCACTGGGTGGACTTTCCGTCGTTTTCCGCGTCGGGGTATGCAAATGAGCTTTTGCCGGCGATCCCCGAAATTACGATCTTCCATCGCAATCTCTTACGGCACCTTTAGTCATCTTTTATTTGCGTAACACTATACCAGCTTTTAGCTGCTCTAATATTAGACAGCCCATGTTAAGTATGGCCGTCGTTCCCACGTCGAATTTGTACGTTTTCCGACGTCTTTTATTATTTTTTACGTAAGTCGTCCGGGAATAGGAATGTTCGTAAACGACACTACTCAAACAACGAATGACGTAACGACGTGATTTTGCGCAATGCACGGCGGGAAATTTCTGAACGAGCATGCGCAGTTCAATCGCCGCGGGGACGCGCTTAATTTAAATGCTTCACGCCCCCTAATCGCGTATTTCGATTACGCGGCGAGAAATAGATTACGCCGCCGTAGCGTACGGGCAAAAATCTACCAGGATTCGGTGTAGAGCCTGGTAAAATATGGCAGCGTAGAATATTTTGATTACGCAGCGCAATATTAAGTGTATGTGAATCTGGCCCTATTACTTTTGCGCAAACCAATCAATAGACGCTTATTGCAATTTTTTTAACGAAAAATATGTAGAAGAATACGTATCAGCCTAAACTGAGGAAAAAAAATGTTTTTTTTAAATATTTTTGGGGATGTTTATTATAGCAAAAAGTATAGTCGCTCTATTTTTGTTTATAGCGCAAAAAATAAAAACCGCAGAGGTGATCAAATACCACCAAAAGAAAGCTATATTTGTGGCAAAAAAAGGACGCCAATTTTTTTTGGGAGCCACCTCTCATGACCGCGCAATTGTCAGTTAAAGCGACGCAGTGCCGAATTGCAAAAAGTGCTCTGGTCTTTGGGCAGCAATATGGTCCGGGGGTTAAGTGGTTAAAGTGGAGCTCCACCCAAAAGGAAAAGTCCTGCTTTTAGGCTTCCTCTCTCGCTGCTGTTTGTAAAATTGAGCTTTTTAGGGTGAATGGGGGGAATCGGGCACCAGATTTTGACAGGTACCTGCTCCCACTTCCGCTCAGCCCCCCTAGGTAATCAGAAGCAGAAGTTCTTCTTATAAACCTCCCTCCCGAAATCTTCTGGGACTCATGACAGGTCCTAGAAGAATGCAGGGGACCATTCAAAATGCTTAGCGCCGCTCACACATGAGAAGTGGGCACCCAGCTGTCACAGCCAGATGCCCATAGTAAAGATGCTGGCACCAGTGTGAACACAGGGAGTAAACAGCTGGGGTGAGCACACCGCTGGATCGTAGGACAGGTAAGTGGGTGGCTTTTTAGTAAAAGTCAGCAGCTACAGTTTATGTAGCTGCTGACTTTCAATTCTCACTTAAAGCGGAGTTCCACCCAAAAGTGGAACTTCCGCTTAAACCACTCCTTGCCCCCTCACATGCCACATTTGGCATGTAATTTTTTTCGGGGGGGAATGGGGGCTTCAGTAGGAGTGGAACTTCCTGTCCCACTTCCTCCTTCCGTCCATGGACTGCTTAGGCGATACATCATATCGCCTTTTGGCAGCTCCTCCCTGTAGGTGATCACCTGGGACACATGACAGGTCCCAGGCGATTGCCTGTCCATTCAGGTAGCCCAGCGGCACTCGCGCATGCGCAGTGAGTGCCCGGCCGTGAAGCCCGAAAGCTGTCACGGCCGGGTGCCCACAGTTAGAATGGGGGCGCCGACGGAGAGCAGGGGAAAGGAGCTGAGCTCCGGGCGGCTCCTCTCTGAACAGTGAAGCAGGTAAGTGTATGTTTATTAAAAGCCAGCAGCTATGCTTTTTGTAGCTGCTGACTTTTAATAAACATAAAAAAAGGCTGGAACTCCCCTTTAAGAGACTGGAGCTCTGCTTTATGTAAATCAGCATGTCTTTTGTTTGAATTACTGTATAAGAATTTGCAATGGTAAATCTCCCCCCTCTTGTGGCCAGGAGTAATACTGCATGACTATAAAAGGTGTTTCAGATCAGGCCACATAGGACTATGTACAGTATGTGCATGCATTAGATGTAAGAATTCTTGCCTCTAGTTGGTTTAGGTTTTCATCAGAATATACATATAATTACTGTGTTTGTGAACAATGAACTCTTATGTGTTTTGATTTGAATTCACCAAAGAACAGGATGAGTCTTAAGAATTGTAGATTGCTTTTGTCTGTGCATTATATATACTCGCAATCATTTTGTGTGATTCAAGGATAAGTGCAAAACAGTTGTTTTGGTTTTGGTAATTCCACTTTAAAATGTTTTCAGAAAATCGGTACTAAGAAATAAAGCTAAAAACTATTATTATGCCAGAATATATTGATTATTTTAAAATGCAATGCCAAACAACCCATCTACAGTTTTAAAACTAGCAAACGTGTTTTTTTTTTCTTCTTCATTTTATGTTAAAGCACATACCTCCTTTCAAGGGCTAAACTCCAGAAATGGTCTGTATTGCATACTTACATTGGTCTAGTTGGCACAATGTGAGTACACATATCTTAAACCTGGGCCATTGGGAAAGCTGAAAATCAATGTGGTAGTCAACACCAATGCACTCTTCTTTGAGTACTTATAACAAAAAAGCAATAAAAAAAAGAAAAAAAAAAAGAAAGAAGAAAAGCAAAATAAATGGCTGGCAGATAGTGATAAGTGATATTCGCATTATCAGCATATGATAACCCAAAAGTGTACAGCGCTGCCTCAGTAATTAGTAATTATACCTCAGACAGGAGGCTCATATCTTATGCATTAATCTTTCTTTATTAATGCTCACAGCAGAAACAAAACTGATCAGTATTCAAGCTTTTCTAAAAATAACATGAAACAGAAAAGCTGAAACTTGAAAACTAGAAAGAAACTACGTTTCCCAGCAGTCCTTGGGTCTGTGACCCCTCCCTCTTTCTTTCTGCTCACAGGAGAGATAAGTATTGCACTGCTGCTAGTTATCTGTGAGGTGTTTTACCTTTACTTTTACTTGTACAAAACCTGTGTAACCTTATTATAACTTATTATTATAACCTAGTGCTTATTACTGAACATTGTTCGTTTATACACCGCTCGTTCGCCTTGTCGCAGCCGTTGGTCACACTGCGCTCGGCGCCCATTTCACCTCCCTCCCCTCTGCTCGGTGAGGAGGGGCGGGATCACGTTCCTCCCGCACGCGCGATTGGTCCACGATGACCAATAAGCTCGCAGCCTGGTCTCCTCTCGTCCCTGCGGCGTAATCTCGCGAGATTTCCCCCAGGAGACGGTTTTCTTCCCTTCTTCCCGCGCACCGCACGGCAGTGCGGACGGAGCTGAGGAGGTGACAGGAGCGGTTGCTGGGCTACTAATAATACTTAACATCTAACAGGTGTAGTACACCTCTCTCTGGCAGGCCCCCTCCTTCCCATAGGTCAGGATCTGAGGTGGTGATTTATCATCACCCAGTTACCTAGCATTCTATAACTGCACTGCCAGAAGGCAATGTCTGAGGACCGCTCTGTCCCCTTGAAGGGACCTGAAGTGCCTCTGGAGCCATCATGCATGCTTAACGCTGCACAGATTCAGGACCTGGTAGCCAGGTCTGTGCAAGCTGCCATGGCAGCCGTGGCGTTACCCTCGGGTTCACAACAAACTCCCAGGGTTGCCCCCACCGTAATTGAAAAACCTCTAGCAAAAAGAGGGAAATCCTCCCAAAAGAGGAAGCATTTGGCTCATATCGAGGACTCCCCGGCAGGGGAAGCAAACAATGTGCACAAGGCTCTCCCTCACCCGGATTGCCACCCCACGTACCCACCGGACCCCTTTCAACCCCTGAGCCTCAGGGAGTCATGCATGAGGCGTACATCCGCCAGGCGGAACAAACCGGACTCCTACGTACTCGACTCAGACGATATTTCGTCTGACGAGTCCTCAGAAGCCGGATTCTCGGGGTCCGAGTACGATGACAATGATGATATGGGTGCTGGGTCAATGGCGATCCCACACGACGCCAAACCTGATATTCAGGGCAATACAATCACAGACGCTCTGGGAGAACCTCTCTTCCATCCAGATGCCATATCTCACCCGCGGTCGGGAGATTGGGCTCCCCTGCCCCACGTGTCCCAATACGTGGAACTCTGGACCCGCAGATCACTGGATAGAGCTAACCGAAATAAATTGCGGGCGGAATGCCCACGCCCTTGCCTACCCAGTAAGGTGGCATGTACACCAGACATTGATCCCGTCTTATCTAAGTACCTGGCCAAATCAGGGAAATTCCCCAAGAAGGGGATCGATCGCTCATTCAGGAGCATCCAGGACCGGGTCCTCGACATGTTGGGCCCACTGACAAAAATCCTTAACTTGTCTGAGCAAACAGCTGCCTCAGCACAAGAGGTTGATGTGCAACAACTTCGGGGTGGGCCCAGAGGGCCATATGCCTTTTAGGTAACGCCAACACGGCATGCTCCACAGAGCGCAGACGCTCCATCCTCATACGCCTGGATCCACAACTGGCCCACCTGGCGGAGACCGAACCGGGACCTTCTGCTGAAGGCCTACTATTTGGGGACTCCCTTGTTAGGGACATTAACAAATTCGTGGGACTATTCAATAGTCTCGACAAAGCTCAATCGTCCCTCAAAAGGGCAGGCAACCAAAAGGTTTTTGCTAGGGCCGGCAGAGGTAGGGGCCGCTCTGCCGGCCGAGCTGGTTACTCCAGACCATTTAATAGGGCTCCCGCCCAGCAACATTACGCTCAGACTCCTGCCTCCTATACCACGGTGGCACAACCCGCACCGTTCTTTCCACCACGCGGCAGACCATGGAGAGGACGTGGGAGCAGAGGTGACCCCAGATCCCATCCATACTCCGGTAAGTCCTCTTCTGACTCCAAGTTTTTCCACCCCTGTAGGGGGAAGACTACGTTTTTTTATCCACGCCTGGTCTGCGATTACGGCAGACGCATGGGTGATAAACACAGTCACAGGGTTCCAGATAGAACTGTTGTCCTGCCCTCAACTGGGCATTATTCCCCCCATTCGTTTCACTGCTTAGAACATTGCACTCATAGACAACGAGTTGGGAGAACTGATTTCCAAACAAGCAGTGCTCGAGGTAGACCCTCTCTCCCTGGGGTTCATAAGCAGTCTTTTTATAGTCAAAAAGAAGGGGGGAGGTTACCGCCCCGTGATAAATCTCCGGGCCCTGAATCAAAACGTCACATACCGTCACTTCAAGATGGAGGGTATCCATTGCCTCCGAGACCTCCTCCACCCGGGGGGTTTGGCTGGCAAAGGTGGACTTAAAAGATGCATATCTCACAGTCCCCGTACATCCGGAGTCACAACACCTACTCCGATTCAAATGGTGGGATCGCACGTGGCAGTTTACATGCCTACCGTTCGGGCTGTCATCGGCCCCATGGTGCTTCACCAAATTACTCAAGCCCGTGGTAGCCGCGTTGCGGAGCAGGGGCGTTCGTCTGATTATTTACCTAGACGATATCCTTATCATTGTGAACTCAAAATCTCAGGCTCAGACCCACGTAGGCTGGACCGTACGTCTCCTGCAGGACCTAGGCTTCCTCATCAACATGGAGAAGTCTATTCTAGCACCATCCCAGAGCATGGAGTTTCTCGGTTTCCTGGTAGATACCAACCAGGCGGTCTTGCGTTTACCCAAGGCAAAACTTACTCTGATCCGCAAAGAGATCAGAGCAGTACTGCGCAAGCAATCCCTATCTTTACGGGTATTAGCCAGAATAGTGGGCCTCCTGGCCGCATCCATACAGGCCGTCTTCCCGGCCCCTCTCCATTACAGAGCCCTTCAACGCCTCAAAATCCTTCACCTGAGACAAGGTCTCCGTTATGCAGACGAGATTCCACTCTCCGCAGAGGCCAGGACGGAACTGAAGTGGTGGCTCGGTCATGCCGTCGATTGGAACGGCAAGACAATCTTCAATTCCTATCCGGACGTCGTCTTAGAATCCGACGCAAGTCGGAGGGGCTGGGGCGCTCGATTCGGAGAGATTTCAACAGGAGGGATCTGGTCAGTCAGGGAATCCTTCCTACACATCAATGCCCTAGAGCTACTAGCTGCCCTCTTCGCGGTTCAGAGTTTTCTCTCGAAGAGATCAAACTGTTGCGTATTGCTACGCATGGACAACATTTCAGCGGTACAATACGTCAACCGTTTGGGGGGCACCAGGTCCAAAATCTTGGCGGATATCGCCAAGGCTTTATGGCACTTCCGCCTGGCCAGGAATATCGTCCCCATGGCGGAGTACATTCCGGGATCCTCCAATATCGTGGCGGACTGGAACTCCAGATACATTACCGATTCCAGCGAGTGGCGGCTAGACCGCTCGACCTTCATCTGTATCATCCATCTCTGGGGACCACTGTCCATAGACTTGTTCGCCTCCAGACTCAACCATCAGTTGCCCCAATTCTTCAGTTGGAGGCCGGACCCAACGGCAACAGCGGTGGATGCTTTCCGCCAATCCTGGATGGGGGGGACGCATTACGCGTTTCCACCATTCCAGCTGATATGCCGGACCTTATTGCAGATCGCTACCCAGGGAGCCAAGGTGGTGTTGATTGTGCCCTGGTGGCCAACACAACCGTGGTTTCCTCTTCTGTTGGAAATGGTCATCGACCTTCCCAGGGTCTTGCCCTCGTTTCCAGTCCTCCTTTCACACCCGTCCAAAGACATACACCCGCTAATTTCAGACGGCTCTCTGACCCTCCTAGCCTGCCTGGTCTCAGGATGCCAGACGCTGACGGAGGCCTTTCACAGTCAGCTAGAGAGCTTCTCGCCCTGGCCTGGGCCCCCGGGACTCGATCGGCGTATAGGTCAGCCTGGGGAATCTGGGTGCGTTGGTGTAGTCAACGACAGGCTGATCCGATACATACCCCTGTAGCACTTATAGTGAACTTCCTGGCGGAGGCTTTCGATACCGGTAGAGCGTACAGCTCCATTAACGTGTATCGATCAGCTATTTCGGCTTACCATCACCCTGTGGATGCCTTGCCGGTGGGTAGACACCCTCTCATTTGCAAACTAATGAGAGGTATCAAGTTTAAACGACCTCCTCGTCCCAAATACCTATCAACCTGGGACGTATCCAGGGTCCTAGACATGCTATCCACGTGGGATGACAATGAGGACTTGTCTCTCAAACATCTCACGTACAAACTTACGATCCTCCTCTGTCTTATCTCGGTCAAAAGGGTTTCAGATGTTAGAGCACTGGATATTTCCAGGCGACAATTTTCGCCCCTAGGAGTTAGGTTCTCGGTCGTGCGTAGGACCAAGACCGGCATTCAGTCGGTATTCTATCCTTTCTTTTCGGATCGTCCGCGCTTATGTGTCGTCAAGTGCCTGCAGGCCTATGAAACGCGTACCGCCGAACTTCGTTCTCCATCTTCGCCCCAATTATTGGTTTCCTACGTCCAACCTCATCGCCCGGTGACTTCTGCCACTCTATGCTTTGGGTCAGGTCGACTATGGACATGGCGGGTATAGATACCACTAAATTGGGCGCACACTCCACTAGAAGTGCAATGGCTACTAAGGTGGTCTTGGCCGGGGGATCTCTGTCAGATCTTCTACTGGCGGCGGACTGGTCCTCGGAGACCGTTTTCCGCTCCTTTTACTTCAGACCGGAAACACATGTGTCTATGGCCGCTTTGGGGTAATCTGATGTATATTGTCTTCATTTTCTGTAAGAAATGCTAGCTTTGAACTTGCATAAGATATGAGCCTCCTGTCTGAGGTATAATTCGAGATTTTCCTAGCTTGTGACGGAAAATATTGATTATATGAAGACAGGAGGCGAGTATCTTCCCTCCCTACCCTACCCTATTATGGTTCCTTCTACTCTCTTACAGGATACTGAACACGTTCGACTGCGTTCAGGAAGGTCGAAGACACGTTCCTTCTAACATGGTTTCGTTTCCAAAGGCCCGGTTGGCCGTAGAAGCTGTCGGTTGGTCCCCGTTGGGACGAATGTTACCCCGCGTACAACGGAACGTCTGGGATTCAGAAAAGGCCGGCCGGCCGAAGTCCCCGGAGTTGGGGGTCCCAGAGACTGGTGAATTATTTTCAATTCGTTTGGAAGTTCGCATGAAGAAAAAGGAATAGGAAGGGGAGGAGCAGTCCTTATATGCAGAGGCCAGAGGGAGGGGTCACAGACCCAAGGACTGCTGGGAAACGTAGTTTCTTTCTAGTTTTCAAGTTTCAGCTTTTCTGTTTCATGTTATTTTTAGAAAAGCTTGAATACTGATCAGTTTTGTTTCTGCTGTGAGCATTAATAAAGAAAGATTAATGCATAAGATACTCGCCTCCTGTCTTCATATAATCAATATTTTCCGTCACAAGCTAGGAAAATCTCGAATTCAATGATATAATAAAATATAAAATAGAAGTGTGCTCTAAATGAATGAAATATAAACAACTTCATGGTTTGAGTTGTTTACATTTCATGAGGGAACTTCGATTTTCTATTTTATTATAAGATTGAAGTACTAAGGAGGCAGCGCTGTACGCTTTTGAGTTATCGCTCTTCTGAGTTTTGTGCCTGTGGCTTCCCCTCTACAGACTGACCACAGGGGGTTTCTTACTCATAAGACACCTTGTGCCACGTACACACGACCGCTTTTCGGGTTGTAAAAATTTTTTTTTTTTTAATGTCACTAAAAACGATTGTGTGTGGGTCTCGAGCATTTTTCTCGATGTAAAAAATGGGCATTAAAAATTTCGAACATGCTCTAATTTTTCACGTCATTGTTAATAACGTTGTCGTTTTTTACGCTGAAAAAAATGGTCGTGTGTGGGCTTTAACAATGTGAAAAAACGTCCATGCTCAGAAGCAAGTTATGAGACAGGAGCGCTCGTTCTGGTAAAACTAGCATTCGTAATGGAGATAGCACATTCATCACGCTGTAACAGACTGAAAAGTGTGAATCGTCTTTTACTAACACAAAATTAGCAAAAGCAGCCCAAAGGGTGGCACCATCCGAATGGAACTTCCCCTTTATAGTGCTGTCGTACGTGTTGTACGTCACGGTGCTTTGCTAGAGCATTTTTTTTTCACGATCGTGTGTAGGCAAGGCTGTTTTAATGATCGGGTTGAAAAAAAAGTTTTTTTCTAGACCATTAAAATGTCATTTTTTTACAATCCGAAAAACGGTCGTGTTGTGGTGGAGGTAAATAAAATTAATATTTTATTCTATGCTACTTTGTGCTAAAATCACTCAAATGTTGCCTTTCTTTCCTTATATTTCTTTAATTTATTTTATATTTTTCTATTTGTTTTATTTCTTGATCTATATAAGATATGTATGCATATGTATGTGTGAAATTTTACTACAAGTGTTATGATCCTTAAGTGAAATGACAGATTATAAAAAGTTACAGTACATCTCAGCATTGGAGTGAAGACAAATGGTTAAACTACTAAGTGAAAACAGATGTCACTCCAAACCCCCCTCCATCGAGTGAAACCCCTGTAATCTTCAGGATGGGACCCTGTGTGCCATGAGGAACTTTTGTGCCAGGGAAGAGACGTTACAGGGATCACCATATATGGACTGACCTATATGAACTGACCTATCAGTGTGCTCATGTGTATGATGTCATTTTGTTTATAAAAGACCAATAAAAGTCCCGCCTCCAGTCTCTCTGGCTGAACGTTGGAAAGGTGAAGAATATAGACTGTTTCTTGTCTGCGTGTTTCACTATTATGAATTTGACTCAGAGGCAAAATGGTTTTATTCTCTGGAATTGGGCCAGAGAACGTCTACATCAGTGTGCACGTGGCATCATCGTTTTTTTCAAATAATATAAGGCATTCTTTGATTGGATGAGGTAAAGAAGATTGCCAGTGATGCCATAATCTCAACCAATCAGAGAACATCTTGTATTCAATGAAAAAAATTCAAGCCTTTCTGTATTGCAACTATTAATGTAGCAGGCAGGGCCGGCCCTATGATGGATCCAGGTGGTACCATGGTTCCAGGCAGCACTTTTAGGGGAGCGGCAAACTGACGCCTGCCAGCCAACCCGCTCCGCTGCCTGTGGGGACACTCACAGCTGGCAGGGGAAGCAGCCAGCAAGTGAGCGCTGCCTGTGAGGAGAGCCAGCGCCGCTGCCTGTGAGGAGTGCTGTTAGTGGTGACGGGCAGCCGCAGAACACTCGCAGGCGGTGGTGGAAGCAGCCAGCAAGTGAGTGATGCCTGTGAGGAGAGCCAGCGCAGCTGCCTGTGAGAAGTGCTGCCACCGCTGCTGTTAGTGGTGACAGGCAGCCGCAGAACACTCGCAGGTGGGATATTAGGAGCAGTGAGTGCGGCGGAGGGGAGCAGAAAGATGATGTCATCTCTCACCGCCTGCCCCCCTGCATCGCCACAGTTCAGCTCTTACTGTGCAGCCACGGCAGCACTGGTGACAGGGTCCGACAGAACACTCACGGGCGGGGGGGGTCGGGACCAGTAGGCGCGGAGGGGAGCAGAGAGATGATGTCATCTCTCACCGCCCGCTCTCCTGCATCACCACAGTTCCGCCCTCACTGTGCAGCAAAGAGATTACATTATCTCTCTGCTGCCTGCCTTCAATCTGGGACACATGCAAGTGACGTGGCAGGTGACGCGGTGACAATCTGCAACATGTGGCAAGTGACAATACGCAATGTGTGGCAGGTGACGTTGTGGCAAGTAACAACCCGCAACGTGTGGCAGGTGACGTGGTGACAATCCACAACGTGTGACAATACGCAACGTGTGGCAGGTGATGTCATGGAAAGTGACAACCCGCAACATGTGGCAAGTGACAATCCGCAACGTGTGGCAGGTGACGTCGTGGCAAGTGACAATCCGCAACATGTGGCAGGTGACAATCCGCAACATGTGGCAGGTGACAATCCGCAACATGTGGCAAGTGACAATCCGCAACATGTGGCAGGTGACAATCCAAAATGTGTGGCAAGTGACAATACGCAATGTGTGGCAAGTGACAACCCGCAACGCGTGGCAGGTGACTACGTGGCAGGTGTCGTTGTGGCAGGTGACAATCCGCAACATGTGGCAAGTGACAACCCACATCTGGTAGTAGAGTCCGAAGCAAAACTGTAAGTACAAACACACATCACACGTTTTATGAGACATGAGAGCCTGAGAGGGACTTGGCTTGCCCAGCCCTAATTAACCACTTAAGGACCGGATGGATTTGCCCACTTAAAGGGGTTGTATGTATTTTTTTTTAAATAACAAACATGTGATACTTACCTCCACTGTGCAGTTCGTTTTGCACAGAGTGGCCCCCGATCCCTGTTCTCGGGTCCCTCGGCGACTGTTTTGGCTTCTCCCCCGCATTAGCTAACCCCCTTCTGGGAAGCTCTCTCCCAAGGGAGTTAGATTGCGGGCACGCTCCCTGTCATACTCGCTGCGTCCATAGACACAGCGTGTATGACTCAGTCCCGCCCACCCACAGGCAGTGTCATTGCATGTGATTGACAGCAGCGCAAACCAATGGCTGCACTGATATCAATCTATCCAATCAACGGGCAGACTCCATGGAGAAGTGGACGTTGGGCAGTGCAGTCTTTAAGGCAGAGCAAAAGGGGAAGTTGCCCTGGGTCCTGTCATTGTTGTGGGGCCCAAAGCAGCTGCCTCATACTTTCCAACTATCCCAGTTTAAATTCCCTTGTCCCTTGAATTTTTAGTCCTGTGCTGTGTCCCGATATCTCAGTGTGAAGTGCTGCTACTAATGCTTCCCAGCTCTGCCCTATTCTGTACAGATTACTCACCTTCAGACCCTGTGTTTACATGTAAATAACTATCATTCATATGTACATAAATAGCAGCGGCATAGCAGTACATACAGTAAATAGCAGCGACATTCATATGTAAATAACGTGAGCATTCATATGTAAATAGTTGAGGCCGGTGTCATTCATATGTATATCATGCCCCTCTGCAGTGAAGAGGTGATGTTCTGTAACCTCTAGCAAACAATCAGTAAGTAGTATTACTGTACAGGCTCCTTATGAAAAATCTCATGGCAGCTTTTCACTGTGGTCCAAGCTGTCATTACTGTGTGTCTAAAACTCTTTAGAACCAATCGGGTTCATTTTAAAAACAAAACAATGCCCTGTATTTGTTTGTTTTTGTTCTGTGTGTCTCTTTACTTCACAGAGACATGAAACCAGTTTAAAAATGAAACTAAACTGCAGGCACATTATATGATTGATTTTTATATATTTTTAATCAATTTTAAAAGAAATTGGTTAACTCTTATGCCTCTATACCCTGTAAACAGTCATTTCCACAAAACATTTTTTTTCCTTTAGTGACCCTTTAAGATCCCACAAAGTCACATGGGCAGCAATATTAAGCAATATTAAGAGCCAAATGCTAACCTAGGCCCAGCTGCAGGAGAGGACTTGTCCACCGAATAAACATTTTGGGAGAAAGTCCTGAGGCTTTCACTAGGGTTGTCCCGATACCGATACTAGTATTGGTATCGGGACCGATGCCGAGTATTTGCGCTAGTACTTGTACTCGCGCAAATACTCCCGATGCCTAAATAGAATACTTTTTTTTTTCCGAGTGCGGGTGGTTAGGGGGTGGAGTGTGGGTGGAGAGGGGGTGGAGAGGGAGCGGAGCGCCGAGCAAAGCAGTCCTCGTATGGGGGAGAGGAGAGCTGCTGCGGCCGCTGATTAGCACATACTTGCCACTGTGGAGAAAGTGACAGCAGCAGTGTCATTTCTTCTCACTGAATACACACACTGTGCTGGTGTGTGTATTATCAATATGAAGCTCCTGTCTGTCTCCCCCCTCGAGGCTCCTGCAGTCTCTGTTATTTTTGACCCCCCCTCTGCAATCACTAGAGCGCCATGCTCCGTGAGAAGGGGGGCGGAGCTGAGACATTACTGGAGCTGCTATCGGGCTGGCCGCTGTAAGAGGTGAGCTGACTTTTTTTTTACTAAGGAAAGTTTGCATGGGTGCAAAGCTCAAGGAGGATTACTATGGCATTGAAGTTAGGATCAGCAGAATCAGAATAGACAGCTAGCAAGTGTGTGTGTGGGGAGAGGGGGGAGTATGCAGCCCTATGATCACAGTATCTGCCAAACAGCACTTATCTACCTATACAAACATCCCTCTGTCCAGATTATGTGAAGTTCATTTATGGCCATTCACTTAACCCTGTGTGTATGTGATGAGTGTACACCTCTGATTGTACAGACTCAGAGCCTGGATAACACAGAGTTATATGAATGGCCATCAATTACCTTCACATCATCTGTACATACAGAGTGCTGGGGGCTGGCATCTTATAAAATAATGTTTTCATTGAGTAGTATTTTAGTAGATGACCACAATAGCTTTTTTTTTAATTATACACATTACTATCTGACCACTTCTCAGCCCCCAACTCCCCCCAGGTTACATCACCCCCAGACATCACTCAGAGCTGCTTCCTACCCCTAGCTGAGGGACATCATTCCATGGTCACCCCACAGACACTGCAAGAAATCCCTCCTCATACTGCCCTCATCATACCCTCCGCACTCCTCTCCCGCGCACATAAAAGATTTAATGTACTACAAAAATATTTACAGGGCACTGCTAAAGTGTTCGGGTTTGGCTTAAAGAAAAGGTGGCAACCCTAAACACAACAAGTGTCATTTGAATAGCTGTGTTCTCCCGCCGCGCCGACATGTATGGCCACTCCCCCTTGCCTGGGCACTTTGATTGACAGATCACCCGTCAGACGGGTGATCTGTCAATCAAAGTGCCCGGGCAAGGGGGAGGGACCATACATGTCAGCGCGGCGGGAGAACACAGCTATTCAAATGACAGCTGTTGTGTTCATCCGGGCGCATAGTAAGTAGATGTCGGGACTCGGCAGCGGCAGGAGGAGGGGGGGGGACTTGGCTTTGTCTTAGGGGACACAAGGCTGCATTAGGGAGATGGCTGCTGAATTAAGGGAATTGAGGGACATGACTGCTGCATTAGGGACATGGCTGCTGCATTAGGGACATGGCTGCTGCATTAGGGACATTGGCTGCTGCATTAGGGACATGGCTGCTGAATTTAGGGACATGGCTGCTGAATTTAGGGACATGGCTGCTGAATTTAGGGACATGGCTGAATTAAGGGACAAGGCTGCATTTGGGGACACGTGGCTGCATTTAAAAAAAGTATCGGTATTCGGTATCGGCGAGTACATGAAAAAAAGTATCGGTACTTGTACTCGGTCCTAAAAAAGAGGCATCGGGACAACCCTAGCTTTCACCAAGACAAGCAATCACCACATGTCTAGCAATAGATTTAACATGAATTAGTAGTCATTCCCCCTCCCCACATTGCATCAAGGGATTCCTAGACTCCATAATGCCCGATCTCAGAACTTATCAAGCTGTCAAAGGCAGTTTGAAGCTGGATGGCAAAACACGTTCCTTGGGAACAGATAATCCGGACCCAGTAGATCTCTGTCCGGCGTCCCTTTTAGGTTGGAGTACCACATCTGCCTGGATCAGCCTGGAACACTTTCCATTCTGAAAATGCGAAACAATACAAGGGAAGGAAGTACTGAAAGTCACAGAGCACCCTACCAGAGGACCCCTGCACCTGATCCAAAACTGCCTAGCCTTTAGTCAAGTAGTCAAACTCTGAAGTTGCCTACCTGGGACACAGCTCCAGGAATAACTCCAGGGGTGGAAATCAGTTTCACAGACAATTGCGCGGTCGTGCGACGTGGCTCCCAAACAAAATTGGCATCCTTTTTTTCCCACAAATAGAGCTTTCTTTTGATAATATTTGATCACCTCTGCGGTTTTTAATTTTTTGCGCTATAAACAAAAATAGAGCAACAATTTTGAAAAAAAATTATATTTTTTACTTTTGCTATAATAAATATCCCCCAAAAATATATATAAAAAAAGTTTTCCTCAGTTTAGGCCGATTCGTATTCGTCTACATATTTTTCGTAAAAAAAAATTGCAATGAGCGTTTATTGATTAGTTTGCGCAAAAGTTATAGCGTTTACAAAATAGGAGATGGCATTTTTCTCAATATTTTTTTTTAGCTAGTAATGGCGGCGATCATGCTTTGCATCGTCTGCATGCTGTGAATCCAGATAGATGCAAAGCATGCCATCAGGTCTCTACCCATTTGAGAGGCCTCACTCAATTTACCTCTACAGCCAATGGCAAACATTTTACCATCAAAGAGTGTATAACGTGCATATCGACACATGTGGTTTACGCCCTTGAATGTCCCTGTGGGCTAATGTATATAGGACTCACGAATATTGCGAATATTCGCTACGAATATTGCATATTCGAGTATTCGCGAATAACTCGAATATTCGCTATTTCGAATATTCGCTATTTCGAATATTCGTATTTTTCAAATTTCGCAATAAATTTCGCAATATTTCTCAATAGCGAAATTTCGCATTTTTTTTCATAAAATATAGCGAATATTCATAAATATCGAATATTCGTGATATTTTATCCCAAAAAAAAAATTGCGAAATTTCGCAATCATTTTCGCTTTCGCATATGCGAAATTTCGCTATTTTTTTTTTATATAAAATATAGCGAATATTCGTAAATATCGAATATTCGTGATATTTTATAAAAAAAAAAAAAAATCGCGAAATTTCTCATTAGCGAAATTTCGCATTGGCGAAAATTCGCATTCGCGAAAATTCACATTTTTTTTTTTTTTATAAAATATCACGAATATTCGATATTAACGAATATTCGCGAATATTCTTTGAAATATTCGCGAAATATCGCAAAATCGAATATGGCGTATTCCGCTCATCACTATATAGAACGGACAAAGAGAAAACTATCTAAAAGGGTAGGAGAACATATATACAATATTACCACAAGGTATGAGGATCACAGCGTCTCTTTACATTTTTTGCAAAAACATGATAAAAACCCCATAGGACTTAAGTTCTGGGGGATAGATAAAATTGATCCTAATTGGAGAGGAATTAATAGGATAAGAGAAATATCGAAAAGAGAAACAGAATGGATATTTCTCACTAATACCCTCAGCCCTAACGGCCTGAATATTGACTTGGATTTAAACTGCTTTATAAGTAATCATTAATAGTATGTGTATAATTGACTATTAGTGTTGCTCACGAATATTCGCATTGCGAATATTCGTAACGAATATTGCATATTCGAGTATTCGCGAATAAATCGAATATCGCGGTGAATATTCAATATTGCGAATATTCGTATTTTTTCTAATTTATTTTTAAAACAGATCACATCCTAGTGATCTCCATCGACGTCTAAAAGCATTGCTGGTATGATTAGAGAGAGACCCTGGGCCGAGTAGCTGAGGCGATCCTTTTATGTTGCCGAATATTCGCAATGCAAATATTCGTATTACGAATATTTGCGAATACTTTCTCTGCCCTTCTGTGTTTTGTGTATAAAAAAAACAAAAACAAAAAAAAATTAGCTTTAGTTTAGTCATATAAGTTTGTGTAATTAGAGTTAGTGTTTAGTGCATATTAGTTTAGTAATCCAGGAAATGATCTCCGTTTTCGCGTGTTGACGAGAATTTCGCAATCAATTTCGCATTCGCATTATTCGCGAAATTTCGCAAAAAATTTTTTTGATAAAATATCACGAATATTCGATATTAATGAATATTTCACGAATAGTCTTCTATATATTCGTGAAATATCGCGAAATCGAATATGGCGTATTCCGCTCAACACTATTGACTATATAGGGAGGCTGCACCTATTCTATTGTCAATGAATATATTCAATTCAGTATCTGGCATGACTAATGCTGTATTGTTATACCACACATACTAATCTATGAGGGGATTATCCAAGGATACCTCTATTTCTATTTCTATTTCTATTTTTATTAGCATTTTTATATCTATTGGCACACTAATAACTATATTTTTTCTGTCTATTCCTATTGGGCACAATGGATAAGGCTGATTAAATAGTTATATGTATATTAATTAAAGTACATTTTTAGTATTAATTTATGTGGCAATTTTAAATAGTCTAATATATAGGATGGATATTATATGTAAAATTATAATGTATCTTATATGTTACATTTTGAGGATATGTCCATGTGATTTTTATCAGACAGAATCATGGCGGAGTGATTTTGTCACATTGACATTTTTAATTGTTTATATGTTAATAATCATATATAGGTGATGAAATGTTATAGGATGTAATCCATAACTAGGTACGAGTATTATTATTACTATTTTTAGTATAATTAGACACTGCTGCTGATCATTAGTCTAAGTCCTCTTTAAATGTAGATGTCAGCAATGAAGGTTCTCTGAGTTGTGCGTGCGGTGAACCTCACATGCTGACAATAATAAACGCACTCAATCCCATCCACATCCATTGGGAGGAGAAACACTGCCACTGAGCTGAGCTGAATCTAACAGGAGGGAGACTTCAATATCTGAAGGCAATAACAGGGTGTTCCTCCCCCTTGATAATCTGGGACAGTACAGCTCCTAACCCCACATTTGACGCATCTGTCTGAACCACAAAGTCCCGTGAAAAATCAGGCGAATTTAAAACTGGTTGACTACATAAGGCCTGCTTTAAAGCCTGAAAAGCTTTTTCTGCTTCGGGAGTCCATTTGGTCATGACAGATTCCTTCCCTTTGGTCAAATTGGTCAGGGGAGCCGCCTGTGAGGCAAAATGTGGGATAAAGCGGCGATAATAACCCGCGATCCCCAAAAATGCACAAACCTGTTTCTTGTTGGTGGGACGTGGCCAATCCTGAATAGCCTCAACTTTGTTTATTTGGGGCTTGATTAGACCTACTCCAATGGTATACCCCAGATACTTTGCCTCTTCTAGCCCAAGGGTACATTTTTTTGGATTGGCTGTAAACCCGGCTTTCCAGATGGAATCCAACACAGCCTGAACTTTTGGTAAGTGTGAGTCCCAATCCTCACTGTGGATGACAACGTAATCGAGGTTTGCAGCAGCATCGGCTCGATGAGGCCGAAGGGTCTTATCCATGGTGCGTTGAAATGTGGCGGGAGCATTCTGTAACCCTAAAGGCATCCTCTGATATTGGAAGATCCGTCTGGAGTTACAAATGCTGTTTTTTCCCTGGCCGACTCCGAGAGAGGAATTTGCCAACAACCCTTGGTCAGGTCTAACGTCGTCATGTACCGGGCAGTGCCTAGGCGATCAATCAGTTTATCTATGCGGGGCATAGAATAGGTGTCAAACTTAGTGATTTTTTTCAGGCGGCGAAAGTCATTACAAAACCACCAACTTCCATCTGGTTTGGGCACTAAGACAATGGAACTGGATCAATCACTTTTTGACTCTTCTATCACCCCCAGCTCAAGCATTTTTTTTACTTCCTGACGAATTGCCTCTCGCCGGGCTTCTGGAATTCTATAAGGCTTCAACTTGACCTTATCCCCTGGTGTGGTGATAATGTCATGTTCAACTACGAAGACCCAACCTGGCAGGTCTGAAAACTTCTCCCTATTACAGAGCACAATATCTTTAACCTCCTGTTGCTGAGTTTTGGACAGAGTCTCCACTATCCCACCTTCAGGGACAGCCATGTTAAATGGAGCAGAAAATCGGGTAGTCTTAGCGACCAAGGACTCTCTATCCTTCCATGGTTTCAACAAGTTCACGTGATAGAGCTGCTCATGTTTTTGTCTTCCCGGTTGGCTAATTTTATAATTCACCACCCCCATTTTCTCCAACACATCATAGGGACCCTGCAATTTGGCTAGGAATTTACTTTCGTCCGTGGGGACCAGCACCAACACCCTATCACCAGGTGCAAAGGAAAGGACCTGGGCCCAATGTTTGTAAATCATTTGTTGAGCCAATTGGGCTTGGGCTAAATGTACCTTCACAATCGGCATCACTTGGGCAATTCTATCTTGCATTTGTGCCACATGTTCAATCACACTCCGATGAGGGGAACTCTCACTCTCCCATGTTTCCCTGGCAATGTCCAGTAGGCCCCGGGGGTACCTCCCATAACGTAGCTCAAACGGAGAGAACCCTGTGGACGATTGGGGAACCTCTCTTATGGCAAACATCAGATAAGGGAGCAGATAATCCCAATTCCTTCCGTCTTTATCCAACACCTTCCTCAACATTTGTTTTAAAGTTTTATTAAACCTTTCCACTAACCTGTCTGTTTGAGGATAATATACTGATGTACGTAATTGGGTCACTTTCAGGAGTTTACAAAGTTCTCTGGTCACCCTAGACATAAACGGGGTGCCCTGGTCAGTTAGGACTTCCTTAGGAAGACCCACACGGCTGAAAACCTGAAATAACTCTTTGGCAATGGTTTTAGCAGAGATGTTTCGGAGAAGAATCGCTTCTGGGTAACAGGTGGCATAGTCCATAATTACCAAGATGTGCTGGTGCCCTCTAGTGGACTTCAGTAAGGGGCCAACCAAGTCCATGGCAATCCTCTCAAAAGGGACCTCGATAATGGGCAGGGGTACCAACGGACTGCGGAAATGTGGCATGGGTGCAGTAATCTGACACACCGGACAGGAAGAGCAGTACAATTCCACTTCCTTAGGGATCCCAGGCCAATAAAACCTCTCCTGGGTTTTTTCTGCTCCCAAATGTCCCCCAAGTATGTGTCCATGGGCCAGTTCCAAAACCATCTTGCGGTATGGTTTAGGCACTACCAGTTGCTCAATGGTGTCCTCTATCCTCTGTGACACTCCATATAACAGGTCCCTTTCAATAATGAAGTAAGGGAGGGCAACCCTCTCGTCAGGGTTAACTAACTCCCCATCTATCTTCACTACATTCTCCCGGGGCTCTTAGCAATGTGGTGTCCCTCAATTGCTCAGTGATAACATTTTCTCTGTGTGCCTCGAGGTCATCAAACCCTATCGGCCGCTGTTCCTCTTCTGAGGTAGCAGGCTCCTCCCTAGGGACTGGTGTTTCCCCTGCTAAGACTGAGAACGGTAACTCAGGGGAATCCTCACAATTAGAGGACTCTGAAGTAGATGTTTCAGGCTCAGAAGAACCACCTACTGGGGAATCTGGGCAGTCCCAGAGTTCCCAGAACTTTGGGAAATCCCTTCCCACAATGGCGTCATGTGGCAGTTAGGGAACTAAATTCACTTGGTGACACAAGTTACCGAGGGAGGTTTCAAAGGAAACCGTAGTCACTGAATATTCTCGAGTGTGCCCATGTACATTTTCTTAAGATATAAGGATTTTCCCACCATTAGATCACTTTTCACTAAGGTGACCAGGCTACCTGAATCCAACAATACCACAACATCTTTACCATATAAGCACATTCTACATAAAGGTTTCTTATTCCCCTTTACTGCAGTGCATGTGGTTGCAAAAAGGGACTGTCGTCTCTCTGTCAGAAAGTCACACTGCATGGGTTCATCACCCGCTGGGCAAACCGCTGCTACATGTCCCTCTTACTGGAAATGGTAACAAATCAACCTTCTGGTCCTCTCCTTTGAGCTGGGTCTTTCAGGCCGCTCTCACCAAACATTAGCAGTAGTCCCGATAATACCTCTAGTTGCTCTTTGGTCCCTCTCTCCACCCCCATCCCTTAATACAGTCTTACCTATAGGTGGGGAGGGTCTGGTCTTGGGGTGGAAAGTCTCTGCGACTCTGGGGGAAGAGGACAAATTCTACATTGTTAGGTACCTTTCGACCAGGTCAACTAGTTTGTCTGCGGTTTCCGGACCACCATGGCTTACCCATTTCTGCAGGGTGTTAGAAAGAGACCTAAGAAATTTGTCCATGACTATTCGCTCCAAAATTTTTGGTCCGGACAGAATTTCTGGCTGCAGCCATTTTCTAGCCAAATGGATGAGGTCATACATCTGGGACCGAGGTGGCTTCCTCAGCTGATAACTTCAAGTGTGGACCCGATGAGCACGGACATCCAGGGTTACACCAAAACGTGCCAATATTTCCTCTTTTAACCGATCATAGTTTTTTTCATCTGCAAGCTCCAAATCAAAATATGCCTTTTGGGCACATGCCTTCTCCAGATAATAGGGGGGCCACTAGTCCAGCCCACTGTTCTTTAGGCCAACTCTCTTTTTCCGCTGTTCTCTCAAACGTGGTCAGAAACATCTCAGGGTCATCATCTACAGTCATCTTTGGCAATAAGTGGCTTACCTGAAAAGTCGATATGTTACTGGTCTGACTCCCAGCCTCGGTCTGCTGTCTCTGAAGCTGTTTCATGATGGCCTCCATTTGCTGCTGGTGTCTCTGTTCCAAGCCTGCAATGCTCTCTTGGTGAGCTGCAATGCTCTCTTGGTGAGCCTGTTGTTGAGCTGCAAGGCTGTGCTGCAAACCTGCATTTGTCTGCTGTTGATTTGCATTTGCTATAGCCAGCTTTTTTTTAGTATCGCCTCCATTTTGGGTTTAATTTAACTGCTCGCATTCTCCACCATGTGTAAGGAGTTAGCTCAGTAGCGGGTGTGTGTGACCCCCTGGGTGGGTTCACTATACATTGAACTATAAAGAGAGGCAGCCGAGGACTGTTGAAAACAAAGATTATGGTTTATTCTTCCATATTGCTGGAAACAAGTGCAAGCATCCAAACAGCATAAACAAAACAAAACATAAAATAAACCCTGGCAACTTGGGGCGTCTACCTTCACCACACAGGAACCTATCTATGGAGTCTGGCACAGCCTACTGCTGGGCAGACACTGCTGGTCATACAGCAGAAAAACAATAGTCTTTTTGATTTTTATCACACAGAAAAATCAACACCACCTCACCTCTTCAGATGTCTTTCTCAGCTCACTGCTCTCCTTAACTCAAAAAGCCTCAGGATGCAGAAATCAGTAGTCATCCTCTGGATAACTTATAGAGGCCTTAATTACCTCATTCTGAACAGCTGAAGCCCTAAACCTTTCTGGCTATTTCTGCAGCCGACACCTGGTAGTAATTGGTGAATTGTCTAAACAAGGCAGACATGTATCTCCCGTCTGTGACAAAACCCACAGATTTACCTGACTTCCATTCACACTAGTTATATATAAATTCCAACAAGGGATGCCTAAACTTTGAGCAAGCTCTCTTCAGCCTGCATAGTGGCTAAACAATCTTGCACGACTAATTCACTGGAAACTGTCTTGAACTTGCTTAAGGAGTAGCAGATCCTGGCACCCAACACTCCTATACCTGATGATGCAAGACCTTAGCGACTCCCGATGGAATGGATTTGACTGTAGTCTTATCTTGTGCATACCTATGGTATTTCTGAGCTCTTTACCCTCAGACCCTCTTTACCCTCAGACTAAAGATGCGCAAGATTGCTCTGTTCTAGTCACTTTCACGTTGTTATTTTACAAAGACGTTTTACCCACGTGTTACAGCAGCCACATTTAGCCGCACATTAGTTCTGGACTTTTTTTCCCAGAATATTTTTTTATTTTTTATTTTTATGTTTTTTATTTAGATTTTTGTGGTGTACAAGTTTGTTTGGGCGATGGCCCAGAGGCCAGGCAGCCTTTACAAGAGCATAGCATACTGTATATAAAGGAAAAATAATTTATTTATTTATTTATTTTAAAAGTAAGGGTGAAAAGGAGAGGGAGGCATGTTTAATCAACACACATTAATAACAACTTAGTACTCTATGAGAACACCCTCTGGAGTGGAAGGAATAATAACTACAGTCAAGTGAGGAACTTTAGGGAACAACAGTTTGAGCAAAATCAAGCATTACACTCTAAGCATAATCTGCAACAGATGTCTAGCTAGCTGGGAAGTCCTAAAGGACTAGGGGGATTAAGAGAGGAAGATTCAGGGGGCTGGTCAGGATTAAGTACTCTAAGCCTGCTCAAGCAGTTGGAAAGATCGCTTTTTATGTACCAGTCAATATAGTGCAAAGGGCATATGGTGGATGAGAGTTCCTTCTGTGGAAACGTGTACTCCATAAAGCTTCGACAACCAACGAAAGAGCGTTGGGTAGTGCAAACGTTCTCTATGATGGTGTCTAGTTTCTCTAAGTTGAAGAGTGATAGTAAAGCCTGTTTCACAGTCATGAGACAAGGCGTGAGGGATTACACATAATTGATCTACAAGCTATCAGTAAGCAGATATGCACCCATGTGGGAGACTAGACGAAGCTGAAGACTAAATTGGGATAGCCAACACTTCACAGGCAAAAAGAAACAGTAGGGGTTCTTATGCAGCTTTACTTTGAGGACTTTAGTAATGTAGACAAAGATAGAGTCCCAAAAAGTAGAAACGAATGAAGACAAAGATAGAGTCCCAAAAAGTAGAAACGAATGAACATTCCCAGAGGCGATAAAATAGTGTGGGTCGTTGGAGTGAGCACTATTTTTTTAACTATTCTCATGCCTGTAGCAACCTATATAGTGCCCTTTTTTCTCTAAATGTATTCAGTAATGGTAACGGCTGTGAATGATCTCTGCTGTTTATTTCTCAAACCATTTTCTTCAGCAATTTACTAGCACATGGTGAATCCTAAACTGGTCTCGCTTAATGTGAGAGGGCTGAATATTCTGTATAAATGTTCAGCTTCGCAGAAAAAGGTGACTACCTTGAAAGCAGATATAATATTTATCCAGGAAATGCATTTAAAAAAAAGCTAAATCCCCCCTTTAAGCACCTTCCTCATGTTTTTACTTCCTTCCCCCCTAAAAATAAAGCAAGTGTCCTTATTGCAAATCATCATTTACATTCTTTTCAGTTGGAAGAGTTAGTTGAAGATGAACTTGGTGGATATTTGATACTGATGATCTGTAAAATCAATAATGCATCTTACATGTTGGTCAACATGTACATCCCGAAAGATCAATTTTTTAAACGTAATCTATTAAAAAGACCAATCTCACAGTTAAGGCTTGCTATTTATAGGTGGAGATTTTAATATGGTACCTATATATGGTATGTTCCTGCAATAGACTCCACAACTCCTAACAGGGAATTATCTGGCACCCCAAAGTAATTGTAAAGGATTTTTTTTAACAAACATGTTATACTTACTGTACCTCCTCTGTGCAATTGGAGGTAAGCCTGGATCCTCTTCTTCTCAGGTTCCCCTTTGCTGCTCCTGGCCCCGCCTATCGCGTGTCCCCATAGCCAGCAGCTTCCTATGGGGGCACTGGAGCTGAGTCAGAGCTCCATGTGTCTATTCAGACATGGTGGCCTGACCTCTTCCCACCCCTCTCCCCCTGAATCGCTGACTGACTTTAATTGACAGCCATGGGAGCCAATGGCGCTGCTGCTTTGTTTCAGACAATCAGGAGGAGTGTCCTGGATGGCTTAGACATTCGTGGACATCTCTGGAGAGAGATGGGGCTCAGGTAAGTAATTAGGGGGTGTTGGGGTGGCTGCTACACACAGAAGTTTTTTTTTTTATCTTACTGCATAGAATGCAGTAAGATAAAAAAACCTTCTGCCTTTACAACTCCTTTAAAGTGTTACTAGACCCACAACAGTAAAGCGTGCTGGTTATACTCACTGTGAAACCTAAGGGGTTAATCCTCTACATTGTGTATAAAGGCTGTATGATCCTGTCTCACTGATCCTTCTCTTCTTTAACTGACCACAATCCATCTCCTGATAGAACAGAGCATTAGGGGACAAGCTGCACATGCTCAGTTTGCTGTGTATTTTACATGTGATCAGCACTGTCCAGACAGGATCAGGGTAAAATGACAATTCCTCCTACAAGCTTTAACTAGAGACTGATACAAGTCACAAGACTGCTCAAACTACTGATGAGAAAAGGTACTGTATTTAGCAGTTTATATTTACTAAAACGATTGCATTTCCATGTTCTGTGTACTGTGGGAGACCAGATATAGTGAATGCAGGGTCCTGGGTTTAGTAACACTTTAAATTACTTTTTAGTTTCTCACAATCTGTTTGATATTAGTGGGTGCTAGCACAGCTTGGAACATGATTATACCCTTTTGTCTGCATCATCCTATCACACATATTCTAGAATATACAAAATTACGCAATCCACAATTGAATTGATAACTTTGTCAGACCATGCCCGTGTGACAATCATTATTGGGAAATCTCTTGAAGTCCCTCTACTAATCTTTGGAGAATTAACACCTCATTATTGGATAAAGCAGATTCTGAATACCAAATATTATGGGCCCTGAACCAATATTTTGAAATCAATGATAGAGATAAATATGATACTGATCGCCACAAGCTATGGTTGGGTCATAAAGCCTTTATGAGAGGCATATGCTTGAAACTTAGCCCATATAAAAAAAAACTTTGATTTCAACAATGGCTTGGAAACTAAGTAAACTAATGCACTTGGTAGCTAAGAATATGCATGCAATGTACATACTAGGCGGCATACAACTGGGGGAATCAATGGTGGAGAAGGTTCTGGGGGTTTTGGTAGATCATAAGCTTAATAATAGCATGCAATACTAAGCTGCAGTTTTCAAAGTGAGAAAAACCCTTTTTGTATTAAGAGACGACTCCAGAGAGAAACATAATTTTGCCCCTGTACAAATCTTCTGTAATATGCAGTTCAGTTTTGGGCATCAGTTCTCAAAAAGGATATTGGGGAACTGGAGAAATGGTGCAGAGAAGAGCAACCAAACTGATAAGAGGCATGGAGGAGCTCAGCTATGAGGAAAGATTAAAGTAACTGAATTTATTCTCTATTGAGAAGAGGAGATTAGGGGGGAAATGATCAACATTAACAAATACGTAAGGAGTCCATATAGTGAACTTGGTGTTCAGTTATTCATTTTAAGATCATCACAGAGGGAGCACTCTTTACGTCTAAAGGAAAAGAGATTTAATTTCCAAATACTGAAAGATTTTCTTACAGTAAGAGCTCTGAGAATGTGGAATAGACTCCCATAAGGCCGTGTACACATGATCGAACATGTCCACAGTTTCAGCGGACATGTTCGATTGCGTGTAGGGCCTATCGGACCGTTTTCCAGCGGACAAAAGTTTCAAAACATGCTTTGAAACCTGTCCGCTGGAAACCTGTCTATCGGACAGGTTCGATGGTTAGTACACAAAATCATCAGACCAAAATCCTGCGCATTCTCAGAATCAAGTTGACGCATGCTTGGAAGCATTGAACTTTGTTTTTTCATCATGTCGTTGTGTTCTACGTCACTGCGTTCTGGTCCGAAGGGGATTTTGGTCCAATGGTGTGTATGCACATCAGACCAACAGACCACTTCAGCCTGGTCAGATGAAAACGGTCCGTCGAACATGTTTTATCGGACATGTCTGATCGTGTGTACGCGGCCTAAGAGGTGGTTCTGGCTAGGTCAGTAGATTGCTTTAAAAAAGGCCTGGATTCTTTCCTAAATGTACATAATATAACTAGGTACTAACATTTATAGGTAAAGCTGATCCAGAGAATATCCAAATTGCCTCTAGAGGGATCAGGAAGGATTCTTTCCCCTGCTGTAATAAATTGGATAATGCTTTTCTGTTGTTTTTTTGCTTTCTCTGGATCAACTGTGGGTATAGGATTATATTATTATGGGATATTATGGGATTGTGTGATTTTTATTTTCTATTTTATTGGTAGAACTAGATGAACCTGTGTGTTTTTTCAACCTGACCAACTATTTAACTAAGACTGAATGAGGAACTTAATAAAAAATGAATATTGTAAAGACACAATACACAGTGCACTATCACCTCTTCAGCATCTTCAGTGCTTTGTGTGAAAACAGTGTGTACTTTTACCCAGAACATAATTTACTCTCAGGAATAGAGATGCATTTCTGGTTGAAGTGATACCACTTTGCAGAACAAATAAACAAATAGACCATGTAATGCACATGGTTGTTTTGCCTCAGTGCATGAGGCTCTGGCGTTTAGGTGAAGGTGGAAGGTACAGGCGCACCAGCCCAGCCCTGCTGCTGACGACCTGTCACAATATTTAATGACAGGTGCTGTGGTTGGATGAGGCTAAACGGTACACCTTGATAAATGCTACTTACTTTTAGTGCAGTATGCGCCTAAGGATGAATGTAACGCAGACGGTTTACTATACAAAACGTAAGCATCCCCATCCAGCCCATTAGGCTGTAGTTGCATGAGGTCTAAAGTGTTTCTTGAGGCAAAACCAAAAATGACTGTGCAAAGGCTATTGTTTTCCTTAATTTTAATCCCTTTAAACTAACCCATGAATCCTGATATTTCCCTAAATGAGAATTAATTTCCGGCATAGTGCCAGCAGTACTTGCTGGCCACTACTGAAATTGCTCCGACAACACTTTTGTCAGGGGAATTCCCCTCTTAGGCAGTTGTCCCCAGAACAAGGAACCCAGCGAAAAGATGGAAACCGTAAAAATTTTGGACATCATAACATTTATTGTTTAAGTGACAATAGCCAACAGGACAAATTGAGAGATTTAATTTTCCAAGTGGAGCAGCAATGAAAACTCATCAGGGATTCCAACTTCCTACCCAAAATAATAATAAAAAAAGTTTTCGCTATGCAAACACATTAAAGCTTGTATAAAATTTTAGTGATTGGGTTTAGATATCCTTTAACACAATGAAACAAAGCCTGAGCAGGTTATAAAAAGTATAAGTTTATAAATGCAAGAAAAAAAAATGATATACTCCCTAATGCAGATAACATAAAAAAAGTTAAAACAAACCAGATTGCCAGAGGCAACACATTAGGAAAAATATAATAAGTTAAAAGGAAGCGTGGTAGATCTGGGCTTGCTGAAAATGATATTATTTCTTTATTCCTTTAAGTTTTAAAAGAATATTAAATTTGTGTAGTTATTGAAATCCTGATGTGATTTTTAATTTACCTTGTAGCCATCTATAAACATGTTCTGAATAAATAAATTGAAACATATAAAAGCATTAGGAGAATGTAATGAAAACCCAAAGATGTTTGCATAATTTAGTTTCTTACAGAAAAAATAAACCCAACATTTCAAATTCCTGATATGTGCCTGCTGTAACATGTGCTTGTATGAAAAAGTATCCTATTCTCTTTGTATTGCTTGCTTTGTGTGGCGTCCCTGCTAGTTCCTCTGCTTTCCTAAGCAGGAGAACACACCGTGGTCAGTTATCTAGCTCTGCTGGGAATTCAGCCTGCTCTCCTCCAAGCATCAGACTTGTCCTGACAATCCCCCCCCCCCTCCACAGCCATTCACTGAGAAGTTCAGTGTACTGCTGTCTCTTCTCCCCCCAGCATTTAGGCCTTATTCACACTGGACGTTATAAATTAATAAGGGATGATTCAGAATGGTAGTGAGCTGTGGTGTGCTATGTGTGTCGTGGCAAAAATTGTCTGTTTCCAAACTGTTAGTGGGAATGGCTTAAGGGCATGGTTAAACAAAACCCAGACTTCCTTGTACATATAAAATATTATTTGATTGCTGTGCCACAAGCAAGAATCTAAATATCACTCTTCACCAGAGCATTACAAAAAAAAACCGAGCACCTGGGCACCTGGCGTGGGCTCTGCCTGGTGCCCAGGCTCCTGGCCCTTAGTTGCGGGGGGGGTGCCTCAGGTGGGGGGGGCATCAGGTGGAGGAGCATCCCCTGGTCCCTCCCTGGCTGCCTGCCTGCCCTCCAAAGCCACCACTATGCGGGTGAGGACCGCCTCCATGGCAACTGTCTGGGCCTGTACGGCCAGTCTCAGGGCCTTCACCTCGCCCACAAGTTCCGCCGTTGTGGACTGGAGCTCCCCCAGGCAGGTAACTGATGCAGAAGTGTTGGCAGAGACATCCTGGAGAGTGTCTGTTAACGGGCCCGAGGAGGCCAGGCTGTCTGCCAGGCGCCTCATCTCCACTACAACATCACCCATATGCCAGGTCTGCCGGTCCTGCTCCCTTGACAGGTGTTCCAGAAGGAATTCAGGGACACCCCTTGTCTTCCTGGTCGCCTTCCTGGGGCGAGGAGTGGCTGGGGACCTTCCATAGGGGGAATCTTGAGGGGCTGGAGATGACGGGGATGGACCAGGGGGGACTGGACATGCCGGGGGCAGACACTGAGGGGCTGGAGATGAGGGGGGTGGATGTGTGCGATGGTCCTGCCAACACACTTGGATCCTCCATATAGAGGCACACCTCCTGGTCCATAGAGACCACCTCCTCCTCAAACACCTCTTCAGTTGTGGTCTGGGCACTCCCCTCCACCAATACTACCAGGCTTCCCAGGGGGTCAGAATGAGGCATAGGATGTTCCGGGGATGCCATGGGTCAGACACCAGCATCAGACGGCCCAGCTTCCTACTGCACATCTGTGGATGACACAAAACATTCACATGTTGGTGGACCCACACACTTGTCACATGTTCCCTTCCATCCCCCCCACACATGTTACACACCAGATAGTAGATAAAACACACTTACCTGTCCTCAAGCCCAGAGCCACGATGTCATAGCCTGGAACTCCCTCCACCTGCTCCCTCTGAAGACAGCAGGCAACCACTCTCTCCTCTGCAGTCAGGCGGATCGCACAGGGTGGTCCCCCTCCAGTGCCCCTGGCATGCCTGCTGATCTCACCCAGCTTGCCTCTCACCAGACGCCGCAGGTCATTCATCTTCTTCGAGATGTCATGGGGTGTCCTCACCTCATGTGCCAGGGAATTGACCTGTGTGGTGATGCGCTGTAATATCTCCTCCTTTTTGGCCTTACTTGTAGTGCCACTCTGTGGCCCATGGAGGTGAGCATCGTACTTCTCCATGGCCGAGATGATAATGGCCCTCTCCTCTGGGGAGACGTTTTTTTTCCGTCTTTCTCTCCTGGAAGCAAAGTACCTACACCACAGGAAAAAAAATTGTGTACTTTTGCGCTCGACGGGCGCATGTCCGGGCGCATTTATACACATTGCATAGGCAGAGTGGGCCGGCGTTGCTTAGGTGTCACACTGTGCATAGTTGTGCACATGCACAGAGGGGCGGGCCATACGTTCACGTCACGTCACGGCACATGCTCCGTCCGTCCGGGCGTTCATTTGCATGGGGTCACGGTTAATTTAAATGGATCACGGCCACCTCCCTCCTATGTTACACCAGCGCCCTCCTTACGTTACACCAGCGCAACATGGGGCGCAATTGCACTGAGAATATGGTGCTTGCCTCTCAAAGTTATGCCGGCGTAGTGCATCTGATGTGCGCTACGCCTGCATAAATATGCGCCGCTCTACGAGAATCTGGCCCTTGTTTTTTAAATGATGCGGTTGTTCAGGATATTTCAGAATATCCATATGATACTATTGCTTTATACATAACCACTCAACCCTAAAGAAGAGATAAATGCTATACCTCAAAATGTGTTGGGTACACTCTGTATATGTGTGTGCCACCAAACAGAGCAAGTAGTTATATGTGTTCCAACTATTGTGTAACATACTGCACCTTTGTAATAGTTTTTTAACTATATATTTTGAAGTTCCTGTATTAACAATTTTCACCAAAATTTAATTTTTTATCAAATACTTGATCATTACGGACCATCTGCCATTAAAATTCCCACCAGAGGGATTTATTTGTAGCTTACCATGTTCTTAAGAATACCATTGTTTTACCTTGCTCGTTACTGACCTGAATTGCCTGACTTCCTGCCTGCATCTCCTGCCTTCATTGTGGATCCAGCTCATTCCTATATTTTTTTTTTGCCTGCTGCTTTCCTTGACTTCTGCCTGAACACTGCATACTTTCTTGCCTGCTGCCTGCCTTGACCTCTGCCTGAACTCTCTGTGTGGCTCTCCAAAAAGTAGCCACATTTTTTCTGCAACCCCTCTACTGGAGAAATCCTTACGGCAATGGCCTGGTATAAACGTGCAGCAAAGTAGTTTAAAACTGCAGCATATGCAATATGTGATGTAAATGATCCAAGGGATTCTACTCCACAACACAATTAACCTCAGCACAATCACAAGAAGTAGCACTTCTGCCAGGCATATGTCTATCCCACAGGCACAGTATCTGACGTGGGGGAGGCAATCCACTGCTAGACTGCTTCAAAAGCAGAGTGGCTAGCACGCTCTTACCCTGACCCTGGTGGATGGATGGTCAATCAGAGGAGAAGGGATTCTGTCAGCCGTTGGAGACAAGAAGCTGTCCTTCCCTGTGCGCTGTTGGGCGGCCAAGCCGCACGCTGCACTCAAGCAATGCAGGACGTCTCGCTGATGCTGAATGGAGGGGCGGGAGCCAGAATCAGGAAGTGCTAGTCCGGGATTGGATGGAAGGTTGGAGGGTGGGTTAGAGGCTAAGCCCGTAGAAACGAAGTAGGCGGGCTGCCAGCGTGGTGTTCCTGGAGCGATGTCTCGAGAGATCTGTACAGCTTGCAGAGATAGCACAGGCTGGAAAACAGACTGAAAGCTGGAACTGTAGTTGCTACAAACTAGGACAACATGTGTCGGGTCAAAGCCTTTTGTCAGGTCGTTAGGATGTAGCGATATGGAAACTATTTATAGGGGACTAGTGCGTGAGGGATGAGACATAGTGAATCATATATACTTGCACCACCTACTGGCCATTGTGAATAAAACATAATAATGGTATATGTTATCTGGTTATAAGATATGTCTTATGATAGCACAATATGTGGAATCATTTAAAAACATTTAAAAACTTTTAAGAACTTTTAAAACCACACAAAACAAAAATAATAAAGTATAATGATCCGCAATTAATTTAAATAGTGAACTAAATAACAAATGATAAAAATGTCAGATGTCATAACAGATTATATGAAAGTATATATGTATTACACGACTGTGTGATCTAAGAGATTATATTAATAAAAAATAATAAATAAATACAGTATAAATCAACGAGAACTACACTATTATAAAAGATTGCTGATTTTAAGTCCCTCATTTAGGCCATTGGGGGACAAAGATGATAATTTAAAAATCCAAAAGGATTCACGTTTGCATAATAAAACAAATCTCTCGTTATCAGTAAGTGTACCTTCAGGTATGTGTTCAATGGCTACTACTTTGAGATGTTTGAAATTTTTAGCATGGTGGCATTTGAAGTGTCTTGGTACACTGTGCTCATCCGCGCCTTTATCAATTAGACGATGATGGTCTCCAATGCGTTTCCGTAGGGTTCGCATGGTGCGCCCAACATATAACATCTTACAGGGACAGATGAGGACATAGATCACGTATTGGGTGGAACAAGTGATAAATTGATTAATCTGGTAGGCCGCGTACACACGATCAAATTTGTCCGCTGAAAACGGTCCGATGGACCGTTTCAGCAGACAAATCCGATCGTGTGTACGGGCTAGCGGACAGATTTGTCCATCGGACAAATTTCAAAGCATGCTTTGAAATTTGTCCGCTACAAACCTGTCCGTCGGATATGTCCGCTGGTTAGTACGGGAAACCAGGGGACATATCCTCCCGCACATGCGTCGTATCCTGTGAATGGATCCGACGCATGCGCGCGGAAGTGTTTACTTCCTGGTGCGGTGACGTGGCGGCGTCAACGTCACCGCCGCGTCACCACGCTGTCTGCCGGCGGGGATTTTGATCCGATGGTGTGTACACGCCATCGGACCGAAATCCGATGAGACATGTCCGCTCTAAACTGTCCGTCGGACAAGTTTGAGTGGACATATCTCATCGTGTGTACAAGGCCGTAGACTTGACCAGCTCTATCAGAGAACATGGATTGCCCATGCTCTATTGAATTGGCATGTCAGATGGTCCTTTTTATTTTTAAGTTTACTCAGTGCCAATATGTTTTTCAAAGTACGATTCCTTTTGAAGATGATTTGAGGAGCAGGTGGCAAAGTCGGGCCCAACTTGGAGTCCATCTTCAAAATATGCCAGTGCTTGCTGACAATATTTTGTATGGTTCTGTATTTGTTGTTAAAATCTGTGACAAACCTAAAAAAAATTTTTTCCGTTTTTTTATTTGTTTTAGGGGACTTTGTTTTAGAGGGTTGTTTAGTAAATTTTTCCTGGGCTACCTGTATTAACGCCGAGGGGTAGCCCTTCTCTAAGAATTTTTTGGTGAGGACTGAGCTTTGTTGTTCATAGTCAGTGTCATTTGTGCAATTTCTCCGTAACCTCTGGAATTGTCCGTTGGGTATGTTATTAGTCCAAGTAGGATGATGGCAACTTGTATAGTGTAAATACGCATTGCCACTAGTCGGTTTACAAAAATTCCTAGTGTAAATTTTATCACCTTCGTGATATAGGACCAAGTCCAAGAAGACTAATTCTAGTGGATCACACACATAAGTGAATTTTAGGTCTAACATATTGGAGTTGCAGTGTGAGACAAATGTCTCAAAGAGTGCCTCAGCCCCGCTCCAAATAAGCATCGATATAGGGGCCAAAATATACGATGTACGTAGCAAACGGATTATTGGCCCAAATGAAATTATCTTCCCAGTATCCCATAAAGAGGTTCGCGTAGGACGGTGCGAAATTGTCTCCCATCGCAGTACTGTTAGTTTGTATGTAAAATCTATCCCGGAACACAAAATAATTGTGTCTGAGACAGAAGTCTGTAATGTTCATCAGGAATTTAGCTTGGTTGGAGTTCATGTCTCCATCTTTTAGGAGAAAATGTTTCAAGGCTTCAAGACCCACAGAATGAAGGATAGACGTGTATAGCGATACTACGTCTAATGAGGCCCACAGATAGTTTTCGTCCCATTTATGGGGTGCTTTGGTGAAGACCAAGGTGCATCTGAGCCTGTGTCACTTGCTAGGAGTGTCGGCTGTAACATGTACCTTTTTCAGTGTTCTGTAAGAAGTCAGCTGTTTTAGAGGCAGCAATGAATGTGCAATAAGGGACCTTTTAAAAAAATATATCAGTAAATGATATATAACTATAAAACATAATTAAATGAAAGGAATATGTATTTGTTCTTTTATATATTTTACAGTACTTTTTATAGCTTTCCTATTTATCCATTTTAATCCAGTAGGTGGAATTTTTCACCCTTCCTAGTTGCTTTGTTTAAAAAAAAAAAAAGCCTGTTGTTTACAGAATCGAATACGTAACTTGTGAATATGTGTGGTTCTGGCTCTGATACTAGCCAGTGCCTCACCAGCAGGGGCGGAATGACAACTCATGGGGCTCCTGGGCAATAGAAGATTATGGCGCCCCCAGGCCTTACAGATGGCCACCAAGCCAGGTGGCAGTACAGAGGCGGGGCAGCTAAAATCTCTGGATTTTCACATCAAAAGCATGTAGGTTTTAGAAAAAAAAACACAGATTTTTACATACTGTTCCTGGTTTCAATGAGCCTGGAAACCCTGATGGGGCCCCCTAGTGGCATGGGGCCCTCGGGCAGTGCCCAAGTTCCTCAATGGTCAGTCCGGCCCTGCTCACCTGCCACTGACCTCACCGCACGTCCCTGATATATAGTAATGAAATGAAATTTATGAGTCAACTTCAGACTGGCACGCAGGAGATGTAATGCGGGTTGGCAGTACCTGGGGGTACTGTCTGTCCCAAATAACTCTTCATTCAATGAGCCCTAGTGGATGGGTTGACTAACCTTAATAACACAGCAATGTCGTCACTACTTCTTCCCTTTGCCCTATAGACTTAATTAGAGGGGTGGGACATGACAAGACCTGAGTGTGTATATCTTTATTGTTTATCATTATGATATCTCATAATCTACGTGAAGAAAATAGTTCCTTGTAAAGAGGTTTTGTACCCTGATGTACAACCAACGTACATTACTTGAAGTCTTGATGTCTATGTGCCAGTTGGATTTTTGTATTGTTGCGGAAGTTTGCTGAAGTTTCAATAAAAGTTATTGGAAAGAAATAATGAAAAAAGTTCAAAATCTAAATATTACTATGTTCGTAAAGCTCAACTCCAGGCTCAGTTCCCTACCCCCCCCCCCCACTGCTCCCCCCTCCACAGAATCCCCCTTTGTTATGCTTTATTTCATAATTACCCTTTCCAGATGTCTGAAGGCTAGTCACATGATGTACTGAGACCTCTTCTTCTTTGCCTTTGTGTAGTGATGTCAGTGTCATTCTCCACATATTTACACTGTGATTAAAGGGTGCTGATCAGGCTCCTTTTCAGGATCCTATAGGGTCTTATGAGTGCAATGTTACTGGATGTCATTTAACTAGAAATACTGAGGACACCTTGCGGCAGAAAGGTATTGCTGCAGGGAACAGTCCCAGATTGAATGTAAAGCCTCATACACACGACCGTTTTCCTCGACAAAATCCATCAAGAAACTTGGTGGCAGAGCTTTTTTGCCAAGGAAAACGGTTGTGTGTATGTTTTTCGTCGAGAAAACTGTTGTGGATCTCCACGAGAAAAAAAGAGAACAAGTCTCAATTTCCTCATCGTGTTTCTTGTCGGGCCGGTTTACGACGAGAAACACGTTCGTCTGTATGCTTAGAAACCTGCGCATGCTCAGAATAAAGTATGAGACGGGAGTGCACCTTCGGTAAAAGTAGTGTTCGTAATGAAGATAGCACATTCGTCACGCTGTAACAGACTGAAAAGTGCGAATCGTCTCTTACCAAACTTTTACTTAACATGCAGTAACATGAGATTAGCAAAAGCAGCCCCAAGGGTGGCGCCAATGGAATAGAACTTTCCCTTTATAGTGCCGTCGTACGCGTCGTACGTCACCGCGTTTGAGAGCGAGAACATTTTGTCTTGACAGTGTGTATGCAAGGAAAGCTTGACAAGATTCTTGACAAGCCTGACAAGGAACTTGTCGAGGAAAACAATGTTTCTTTTACGATGAGTTTCTCGGTCGTGTGTACGAGGCCTTATGCCGCGTACACACGGTCGTTTTTTGTCTTGTAAAAAAACGTTGTTTTTTTTTTCATGAAAAAAACACGAAATTTTTCAAACTTTTAAAACGTTGTTTTATTTCATCACAAAAAAAACGACTGTGTGTATGCGGCAGTAGTATTGCAGAGCAAGCTATTTTTATTTTTGACCACCTTTTAGTTATTCTAAATAATGTTTGCCCATAGTTGGGTTAAAACTAAACATTGCAAGTTACGTTTGTGAAAAAAAATGTAATGCTCAGTAAATATTTCTGCCTAGAGTACACAAATACCTTCAGGTTTACCAAGGGTTTTATTAGAGAAAACCCAATACCTAGACCTGTAGAAGACTCTGCCAGAAACTTTTCGTCCCACATTTGTATTAGTACACCAAAGTCTGGATCCCAGAGCCCAGACCTCCACAGAGAGACATTACAGGCAAACCTTGTTTCTTCCTACATGAGGCCCGGGTACCAACCATCTTAGGCCTTTGATATCAGCCCGGTTCCAGCACCTAGGTCTCCTCAGCCAGACCATCAAAAGAGCATTTTTCTTCTTAGCACATGTTGAACGTGACCAACCACCTTAACACTGGCGAAAAAACTGAGGCACTCTCCATTTGGAATTGGTTATATATGGGGGGGAACTCAATTTTAATTGGGTTTGCCAGTGTCCAATCACCTGTGGTGACTACATAACCCATTAAGTAATTAAGGCTCTGTGTTCCATTGTGTATCATCAAGAAACAACCTTGTTTCCCACTGAGAGATTTTTTTTTGGCTAGAGTATTACTGTATTCCTTTTGTCAAGATTGCGGGTTTAAATTAATCACATTTCAAATTTATTCTGGATAGATCTTTTTTTCTTGTATTAAAGTAGATCTTTTCTACTTAGGGAAATTTAGATGTGAACATCTTTGATTTTGCAGAGGTTTTATGCCAGCTTCATTGAAAGGTTGCTGTAAAGCACAGGGGAAAGCATTTACACATGAACTGTGAAAATGACAGACTTTTGAATATGTGAACAGCTGGAACTTAATCTGATTGAACTTCTTCTGGGAGAGATACTCTTCATGGCACCTACACTTAAATATAATGCATTAAGATGATTTTTTTTTCAAAAGGTGAAATACGCTTTATATTCTTCTAAATATTGCAAATGGACAATCATTTTGTATTTTAGTGACAATAGAATGGCTTTACCAGTGACAATTAATCACTTGAGTTTCAGAAGGTTTTACCCCCTTTATGACCACTCCATTTTTTGCTATTTAGCACTGCACTACTTTAACTGGCAATTACGCGGTCATGCAACACTGTACACAGATGACGTTTATATCATTTTTATTTTCAGACAAATAGAACTTTCTTTTTGGTATCTGATCACCACTGTTTTTTTAAATTATTATATGAATGAAAAAAGACCAAACAGTTTGAAAGAAAAAAATTCTAATTTCTGTTAAAAAATTAAATAAATAAAATCAAGTTTCTTCATAAATTCAGGTCAAAATGCATTCTGCTGCATGTCTTTGGTAAAAAAAAAAATCCCAATAAGAGTATGATGTGAATGTACAATATATATGTAAAGCGCTGCATAAATTGACGGCTCTATATAAGTACCTGAAATAAATAAATAAAATAATTGGGTTGAGTGAAAGATGTAGCATCTACAACAGTGGTTCTTAACCTTGTTGGAGGTACTGAACCCCACCAGTTTCATATGCGCATTCACCGAACCCTTCTTAATTGGAAAAATGCCCACACTGGTGGCAATTGATGGCACATTGGCTGCATGTGTTGCACAGTGGCTGCGTTTGATGGGCACAGTGGCTGCGTTTGATGGGCACAGTGGCCGCGTTTGATGGGTACAGTGGCTGCGTTTTATGGGGCAAACTGGCAGCACACCGGTGGCAATTGATGGGCACACTGGCAGCAATTGATGGGGCAAACTGGCAGCACACTGGTGGCAATTGATGGCACAGTGGCTGGGTTTGATGGGCACAGTGGCTGTGTGCCATGGGCACAGTGGCTGCATGTGATGGCATAGTGAGGCTGCAATTTATATATTTTTTTTTGCTAGTATTGTTGTGATTACAATTGCCCTGGGGTGGTAATCACTCACCCACTAATGAACAAGTGCCACATCCTTCAATATACGGATTTATGAAAAAAACATGCAATCATGTCTTTAACTAAAAAATGGACTTTGTAGGCACAACCCATTAAAATTAATATTTTTAATAGAAAAGTACAAAATACATCACAATTATATTAATAAACACAAATACAAAACAGATAAGGACCCCGTTCCTGTCACTCTAGAACAGGGGTCTCCAAACTTTCTGAGCAAAGGGCCAGTTTTTTGTCCTTTACACTTTGAGAGGGCCGGACTGTGGCCAGTGGAAGTAGAAAATGCCCCGCTGTGTCAATGTGGGTAAAGACTGCGCTATCATTGATATTAGTGGGAGTGTTGGTATTAGAGGAAGAAATAGGGCCCCATCATTGGCGTCTTTGGGAGGAATTGGGCCCCCTAATTAGTGTTAGTGAGAGGAATAGTACCCCATTGTTGGTATCGGGGCAAGGAATCATTGGTGTCAATGGGAAGAATAGAGCCCTGCAGTTGGTGTCAGTGGGATGAATAGTGCCCTATTGTTGGCGTAGAAGAAATAGTGCCCAATTAATAGTGCCTTGTATCAGTGGGGGATTAGGGTCTCAAGGGCCTGATAAAGGCAAGCAAAGGGCCACATCTGGCTCCGGGGCCGCAGTTTGGAGACCACTGCTCTAGAATGAACACTTAATAGCCACAGGGCTTATTGTGATTGAACATACATTGCGCTGGGTGGAGTGATAATTTTCACAGATGAGACCAATTTGGATCCTTAGGATATAAAATTCAGCTCGACATGTTTCGCGACTTAATGTGCATCGCTTCTTCGGGAGCTTCTAAATATTAAAAAAATATACATATATATAATAATTCCATTAGAAGAAGAATATATACTATATTATTTAGATTAGATAGGATACAATAGTTATATACTACTGAAAAAAGCCTACAGAGTAGACATAAAGATAACCGATGATATAGATTTCTTATAGCTAGTATACTCACCGGTAAACTCACCGGTAGAATCAACCACACCCTGCCCCACAGAGGTGAAGGTAGGGGGGATGGGGTGAGTGCTGATGCGTACCACTCCTAACATTCACCACCGACCAAGGAGAAACCTGAGAACAAGTTGGGGTATATCTGGTATTACTGAATAAAAATAAAAATAAAAAGAGATACAGTATACGCAGGTGCGCCCAAAAAATGGTGCGCAAAATTTGGTAATACTAAAGGATCGCTATATTCCTAAATGGGCTGAGTATCTTATCAAATTTGAACCCATACTTGAATATACAAACAATGGGAGAAGACGTCCTCAGAAATCCCACAGGGAATCGCCCAATGATAATCAGCCAAATCTATAATAAATGTGTATATATACACGATTACATTGGTGATAGTACTGGCTTAAATAGTAGTGAATAATAACAAAGGGTTGGTACAAAAAACACCCCCAAAAAAAGGACTAGTATAGCCATATTACCTTGAGAAATATTCAAAAAATCTGTGTGGTATATTTGCTGGCACACAGTTCCCATAAAGGACCACTAGATGGTGGCGAATAGTGTTCAACACACTTCCAATACCAAACGTGAGCTAATGGGGACAGAGAAGTACAAACACAGGGATTGGCCCAGGCTTGGCTCAAGAAAGGGTTTGTATTATAAAAATCATCTATAACTTGGCAGGGGGCATAGTAACAACCTACCTTCAGGGATCCCAGGGATAGAGAGCTGAAATCTGCAGAGCACAGTTGTGCTGGTAAAGTTGTCAGGCAAGTTCACCCTCAAAAAGACACCTGGAGAGTTAACTGACCCAACTTGCATTATATACCCCACTCGGATGACGTCATCAATTAGTGACGTCTGTGCGGGCAGCCAAATTAACACACTGCGCATGCGCGTGCACCACGCATGTGCCTGGGAGCCGCGAAACGGCTCCTGCAAGCGATGGATACTTGCTGTGTGTAGGGTAACGCCCCTCAGAGGAACAAGCAGGGAGCATAACAACCCATGCCAACAGGGGACTCCAGGCCTTAGTAACCCAGCAAAGCTGGGAGACATGACAGAGTGCCGTGATGGCCGCACTTGTTTCCTGTTAAATGGCGCATGGTGGTGTGGTCAAGAGGATGTACTGAAACTAAACAGGACAGACATAGGAGCACACAGTACTTTCATAAAAATTAAATGACAGACATTTAAATACAATTGCATGCAGACTGCATGCCATTAAATCAATATTGATGGTTCTCATATAGCCACCATGATACTGACATATTGTGCACAGAACACATTATCCATATTATGGAAATTGTTGTTAAACAATAATTCCTAGCCCAATCGGGCTTAAGATTGCATAAAAGATGCAAGCAAAAACTAGAGCCTTGGCAGGCTGCAAAATGTGGATTCAGAGCATATATGGCTCATTGGAACACATACTATTTGAACATGGGACAGAATAATTGCCCCACCAGTCACAGAGAAAGTAAAAGAGGGAAGATGAACAAAAACAAGCAGCCAGACCTCTGTGTAGTGAACCCTCAGCAAATATTAACACAGGGAATCTCCCAAAGGTGTTATCACTCCACCCAGTGCAATGTTTGTTCAATCACAATAAGCCCTGTGGCTATGAGGTCCAGTGTTCATTCTAGAGTGACAGGAACGGGGTCCTTATCTGTTTTGTATTTGTGTTTATTAATATAATTGTGATGTATTTTGTACTTTTCTATTAAAAATATTAATTTTGTTGGGTTGTGCCAATTTTTTCGTCAAAGACATGATTGCATGTTTTTTTCATAAATCCATATTTTTTTTTTGCTAGTCAGAGAAGGCTCATTTAAAATAACACAACAACATTTTTGTTATCTGCCATTTTATATTAATAAAGTGCTGGTCACCTCACCTCAGTCAGCCTCCTCCCCTCCCCCCCAATCCAGCCATTTAATGATATGCTCTTAACAGGTTCTACTTACTTTTAAACAAGTTCGGTAGTCTTTTTTAGCACACTGTCTGCTAGGTTCAAATCTCCACTAGACCAGAGTAAGCAGGCTTCTCGAGATAGTCCTTGCCTCTCTAGCTCGTCACAGGCAGCGCAACACACAGCTCTTTGCGCAGCGCTCCGAGTCCCCCCTTCCGGCCGTGAGTGGAGTGACATCATGCTGCTGGAAGGGACCAAGAGACTCCTTCATAGGGAAGTAAACAGGCTGCAGTAGACAGGAAAGGGAGCCAGGAGGTGACGGTCCTGGATGCAGGAGTGCACTCGGCACACAATTTGTACAGTGTCTTGACCTCCGCCGAACCCGCGAGACTGACTCACCGAATCCCTGGGGTTCGATCAAACCCAGGTTAAGAACCACTAATCTACAATCTATGGTATATACAGTATATTTGAAAATTAATCAATCCTGATGTACTGATCTAATTTCTTGACTACCAAAAATGACAGGACAGTACAAATACCCCCAAATGAGTCCTTCTTGAAAGTAGAGGCATTTAGTAAGAGGCATGCTGAGCTTTTTGAAGTTGTACATTTTTGTCAGAAGTTTTTGGGGAATTGAAGAACTTAGTTAGGGACCTTTGCTCCTTGAGGACAGGCACTGATGTGAATGTACAAAAAAATATGTAAAGCGCTGTGTAAACTGATTGTGCTATATAAGTACCTGTAATAATAATAAAAAAAAAATATATATATATATATACACACACACACACTCTGTATATACTTGAGTATAAGCCGACCAGAATATAAGCCGAGGCACTTAGTTTTACCACCAAAAAATAGGAAAATGTATTGACTTGAGTATAAGCCTAGGTTGTCCATCTGCATGCCTCACTGTGCCTCACTTTGCCTCACTGTGTCCATGTGCATGCCTCACTGTGTTCATGCCTCATTGTGTCAATGCCTCAGTGTGCCCATGCCTCACTGTGTCCATGCCTCACTGTGCTCATGCCTCGCTATCCCCATGCCTCACCGTGTCCATGACTAGACTGACGTTTAACATGGGAGTCTATAGAAGGGGTGCCCGGCTCTGAAAAATCGGTGCTCCCCAGCCGTAGGTCCCCCAGACAACAAACTGCACACTTATAGAGGAGAAATTGAGCTACATGTGTGCCAAGATCCGGGTCCAGGGGACCAATTACCCGCTGGTACCGGGTCCCCAAAGTCACCAGAGAAATGACCGTTTAACATGGGAGTCTATGGAAGGGGTGCCCGGCTTTGAAAAATCGGTGCTCCCCGGCCGTAGGCCCGTAGGGCCGTAGGTCACCCGGACAACAAACTTCGCACACTTTGCACACTTGTAAAGGAAGAGTGGGGCTACATGTGTGCCAAGGACCAGCCGGTACTGGGTCCCCAAAGTCCAGGAGATCAGGCGCAAAAAGGTGACTCGAGTATAAGCAGAGGGGGGCATTTTCAGCACAAAAAAATGCTTAAAAACTCGGCTTATACTCGAGTATATACTGTACGGTATATATATATTTTTTTTATTTATTTTTTTTTACATACGGTCACCAGTGCAGTACAGCCTCATAATATGACTGGTGTGATGGTGATCAGGGATACTGACTGATGACAGTATGTAAAAAAATAAGTAAATAGTTTTTTATTAAACTGTTTAACCACTTTCCCCCTGGTCAATAGCATATTGACGTCCGGGAAGTGGTTTTGTTATCCTGACTGGACATCTATTGACGTCCTGCAGGATAACAGCCACCGCGCGCCCGTGGGGGCGCGCATCGCAGCAATCGGTGGTGTGGTGTTTCAGTCAATCGGCGGAGGCTCTTTACCACGTGATCAGCCTTTTCCAATCACGGCTGATCACGATGTAAACAGGAAGAGCTGTTGACCGCCCCCCCCCTCAGATGCCCACACTGGACCGCCAGGATGCCGCCCAGGACCACCAGGGAAGCACCCAACATGTGGATGGCCTGGTAAGTCCCCATGGCCATCCACATGTACAAATGTATAAATAACATATGCCAATCAGTGCCCACAAATGGGCACTGACTGGCACCATCATGGCACAACAAAATTTGTGATGCCCAGCAATGCCACCCACCAGTGTCTTCAGTGCCACCCACCAGTGTGCATCAGTGCCACCTATCAGTGCTCATCTGTGCCCATCAGTGTCTACCTATCAATGTCCATCCATGCCACCTATCAGTGCCACCCATAAGTGCCCATCAGTGCCAGCTATGAGTGCCAATCAGTGCCGCCTATGACAGGCACCATCAGTTCCCAGCCTATGAGTGCCACATCATGCCGCATTCCAGTGCCTCCAATCAGTGCCCATGCCATCAGTGCCCATCAGTGCCATGTGCCTATGATGCCGGCCTATGCGCCCGTCATGATTGCCGTATGGGTGACCCGTCAGTGACGTCTTACCAGTGCCCATCAGTGATGCCTTATCAGTGCCCATCAGCGATGCCTTATCAGTGCCCATCAGTGCAGCCATATCAGTGCCCAACATTGAAGAAGAAAATGTACTTATTTACTAAAAAAAAGAAAAAATTTACACTATTTATTTATTTGTTGCGCAAAAAAAAAAAAAATCGCAGAGGTGATCAAATACCACCAAAAGAAAAAAATTGTTTGGGTACAGTGTAACATGACCGCGCAATTGTCATTTAAATTGCGATAGCGCTAAAAGCTAAAAAAATTGGCTTGGGCAGGAAGGTGTATAGGTGCCTGGTATGGAAGTGGTTAAACATTTTGTTTTATTTTTTATTTATTTTTTATTATTTACAATTTTTTTTACATTCTGTCATCAGAGCAGCTCAGTTTTACCATAGTGACACTGTACTACTCTGGGGCATCAGCAATTTTTTACACAGTTATTGCTTATACAATGATGATAACTTTAGTTGTCATGAATGGGCTCCCCATGAACAGCTTTCTTTTGATTGTGATCTGTGATTGGCTAAGTTAATCACATGGTACAGGTAGCCAGGTACTATGTGATCACAGCAGTAAGCAAGCTGTTCATGAATAGAAAGCCAATACAAGTTGTCATTGTTATGTGATCGCTATGATTAATCATAGTGATCACATGATACCCGGTTACCAAATACCCGGACAGTGATCAGCTGTGCCCAATGGACACAGCAGTAACAGGAGGGGCATGCTGTGTGCCTGAGTGGGTGCGCTGTGTGCTCCTAAACTGAAGCAGGCTCAATCACGTATATATACAAGACTGAACCAGCCCCTGCAGGAGCGGAGTGGCAGATGGTTAAACTTTCTCACGTGTGCCACAGTTCAAACATATCTAGGTTTTTCCTTTAAAATTTTAATTATGCTAAACCCTAAAGGGGATGTGTTGTGTTTTTCAAGTGAGCATATAATTTGAATTATTATTTCAGTGATCACCTTAAAGTCTTTCTTTGTGTAATTTTAAAATCTATGTTTGCTCATTTATATTTTTATTGCTGTATTAAATACTTACATTTGTAGATTAGCCACTAGAGGGGGTTTAACATAGAGATGTATTTACTCTCTCTCTTTGCCTAAAATATATCTACACACAAGAACAAAAATGTTATATATATATATATATATATATATATATATACAGGGCTCAAAATTTCAGGTCCTGAGCTACTAGCCAGGCCTCAAGAGTTACTCGCCACCAGTTGCCCCACCTAATTCATACACTGCCCTGCGCCTAATTGCACCTGTAAACACGCCCTCGTAGATTATCTCATAGAATGACACTGTTAAATGTTTTAGGCAGAATCAAGTTACACAAATAAATATTACCAACAACAAATTTAACAAAATGGAACAGGGCACTGGGGGCAGACCAGAGGGACAGGGCACTAGAACTGGGTCTCTTCCCCATTCTCTTGCTGTCTCCTCTGCAACTACCATCCATCCTCTCTCTCTCCCTCTCCTATTCATCTCATCATCAGGAGCCTGTGTGTGCGGCTCCACACTTGCATGTCCCCACTTCCCCCTTTTATTTAGGCTGGTAGTGAGGAAAGGAGCTGCAGCACAGCGGGAGGGAGTACAATCCAGCTCTGAGATCCACACAACTGCACAGCCATTGACACGATAGCACAGTGCACACTGACACTGGAGAGCACACATTGAGACCAGTCTGTTCACAGTGCTCAGGCTGAACTGCTGGACACTTACATAGAGCACAAGGAGAAGAAAACTGCACAAACTGGAAGGCTGCCGCTCTCATGTCAGGGAAACTTTCAGTGAGCGCTGCACCGGAGTGATAATTTTGGCAATCCTCCACCTCACTCATTACTTCCTGCTCCCTACTCTCCAGCTACATTGGTCAGGGGAAGGAGGCAGGCTCAGAGAGGTCATACTGTTAGGTCCCATGGTTTAATGAGGATTGTAAGGAGAGCACCTGTGTACTGCTCTGCCTGTGCCCAGCTCACCAGACTACTTTTCCCGAGCATGCACCTTTCCTCTTTGGCCACCAATCACATCGGGACTCTAAGTGTAGGCACAGATTGGAGGGAGATTGGTCATGCAGCCCTGTCATCACTCGCCCCCAGCTTAAAGCCACTCGCCAAATGCTAGTAGGCGAGTGGAAATTTTGAGGGCTGTATATATATATATATATATATTGTGACAGGGTACACGATTGTATGTACACCAGTGAGAGGCTGGAAAGGTCAGTTTTCCCTGCTCTGGAAGGGGTTAAGCCTGGCCAACAGGTAAACCTCCTCTCTTCCCCCTATTAATTAACAGTCACCTGGTAGGGAAATGGGAAGTGAGAGCTCAGTGTGAGAGGTATGCTGAGCTGGACGGACAGGTTGGAAACTGTCTGCATGGAAGGAACAAGGTCTGTCATAGATTTGTTTATTTTGGACTGGTATTCTGTTTGTTTTGTACTGGAGGCCGGAATAGCCCCTCCAGTAGAGTGTAGTGAGGGACACTACTGTCAGTTAGCCTCCTAAATTGGAGTAGGCCATTTTGTTTTTGTATTATTTATTTTTGAGTGCAATAAAGCCATATTTATTGCTTAAGATCAACGACTTTGCTGCATGACATTATCGCTATTTCTACGACTTTGTCACAAGTGGTGGTCAGAAGTGGGATGTTTGCTGTGGTACCGGTCAATGTACAGTTACAGTGGCCTTAAAGGTACAGGCCCTAGAAAATGGAAGATATTGTGAAAGCCCTATTACAAGCGGTCTCTGTGCAACAAGAGACTAATAGACAGATAGCGGCCTCAGCTGCAGCACAACAAGAAACTAATAGACAGGTAGCTGCAACGCAACAAGAGATTATCATACAGATAGTGGCCTCAGCTGCAGCACAACAAGAAACTAATAGACAGCTAGATGAAGCACAAAAGTCAGACCATGCTGTTCTCAAAGCAACCCTGGATCACATGACTACCCAAGGGTCTTCTAACCCACCAGCAAGGGGGGTAAGCCAAATACGTGCCAGCAGCTGTCTGCAGAAAATGACCCCGGATGATGATGTGGAGACTTACCTACTGGCGTTCGAACGGACCGCTACCCGAGAAGGCTGGGCCCCGGAACAGTGGGCTGGAATCATTGCACCCTTCCTCCTGGGAGAAGCACAGAAAGCCTATTTTGATCTGGATGAGGTGGCTGCTGCAGACTATCCCAAACTGAAAGGAGAGATCCTGGCTCGCTTAGGGGTGACTTCCACAGTGAGGGCCCAGCGTTTCTACAACTGGAGGTTCAAAGAAGGAAAAGCGCCAAGATCCCAGATGTTCGATTTAATTCATCTGGCTTGGAAGTGGCTCAAACCAGAGACTCAAACCTCTGCACAGATTATAGAGGCGCTTGTACTGGACCGTTACGTGAGAGAGCTTCCAAATGGCCTCCGGGAGTGGGTCACTCAGGGAAATCCCCAGGACTGTGATAGTATGGTCACACAAGTGGAGCGGTACCTATCTACCAAAAGTTTGGACCGATCTCTCTCTAGGACAATCGTGAAAATACAGAGACCAGGAGACCGGAGGAGTGGAGTGGAAGCAGACTTCGGATCCGGAGCCCGTTTTTCCAAAACAGACTTTGGAAGTCAAAACCCGGGGAAAGAGGACCACCCTAGGAGAAATTCCATAACTTGTTTTGAGTGTGGCGCCAAAGGACATATCAGGGCAAGATGCCCCAATCTTCCTGAGCCAATGCAGTGTGGACTAGGGGAAGATTCCTCTAACTTTTGCGGACTCATTTGTTTAGCGGGCCTGGTAGAAGGGGGACATACCTTCCGGGTACCTGTCCTGCTGGACAAACAAGAGACCGTGGCCCTGGTGGACTCTGGCAGTGCACTGACTTTGGTAGCCAGTAAATTGGTAAAACCTGGTTGGATTCAGAAGCATAGAACCATGGGGGTGTTGTGTATTCATGGGTGTACTGTGCGGTATCCTACTGCCAACATAGAAGTGTTAGTACAGGGCAGTTTGGTAAGGATCGTAGCAGTGGTAGTTCCTCGTCTACCATACCCTTTGATAATCGGAAGGAATTTCCCTAAATTCCATGCTCTATTACAGCCCCCTGTGATGGAAGAACAAGGGGAACCTGAAGTGGAGCAGAGAAATACAGGGGTTCATGAAATATTTCCCTTTGCTCATCCTGACTTGTATATCTCTAATCCAAAAAGAGGTTAAACAAGACGGGAACGCAGGGAGAGCAAGCTAAGATTTAATAGGGCTGTCAAGGAAGTCCTGTTGAATCAGCGTGAGGAGCAGTCCAGGAGAGGCGGGGCCCCACGACAGACAGAAGATGAGCCAGAGGTTGGTCAACCAGACCCCGCCCCAGAGGCTACCGGTGAAGGCGATGAGGGGGATACAGATATCCTGGATATCTCGGGTAGTGGCTTTGGCCGTGACCAGGTAGATGATCCCCTGTTGCAGGAAGCCAGGAGTAATGTTGTAGAGGTTAATGGGGTACCAGTGGAAGGGGTAACAGGAAAGGCCTATCCCTATTTTATCCTTAAAAACGATCTTCTTTACAGAGTAACCTCCGATGAGGGACAGGAGTTTGAACAACTGGTTGTGCCTTCATCATACACCCGAAAAATCCTGGATTACTCTCACTCTCATCTTCTGGGGGACACTTAGGGGTAGAGAAAACCCAAGAACGGGTGCTCAGGAGGTTCTTTTGGCCTGGGGTATATGAGGGGATTAAAAGGTATTGTGCTTCTTGCCCGGAATGCCAGCTGGCATCTCCCAGACCGAAGTTGAGAGCCCCACTCATACCTCTCCCCATAGTTGACGTTCCGTTTGAGAGGATTGGCAGGGACCTAGTGGGTCCCTTAGAGAAAACAGCTCGAGGTCACCAGTACATCCTTGTCATCGTCGATTATGCCACCAGATACCCAGAGGCCATTCCACTACGTAAGGCGAATGCTAAAAATATTGCAAAAGAGTTGGTTCAGATGTTTACACGGGTGGGGATACCCAGGACATTGCTCACGGATCAGGGGACCCCGTTTGTCTCCCGTATTATGAAAGAGCTATGTCAACTATTTAATGTACAGACTCTGAGAACGTCAGTGTATCACCCCCAGACAGATGGGTTGGTAGAAAGATTTAAACCGGACCCTAAAGGGGATGTTGAGGAAAGTCGTTAGCAGGGATGGGAAGGATTGGGACTTGTTACTTCCTTACCTGTTGTTTGCAGTTCGAGAGATTCCCCAAAGTTCTACGGGCTTCTCCCCGTTTGAGCTTTTATATGGTAGGCATCCCAGGGGTATTCTGGATATCCTAAAGGAAACCTGGGAAGAACAGGGGGTAACTGGGACCAATGTCCTCCAGTATGTTGAAGATATGCGGGTGCGTATGGCTCAGATTGCCCCTCTTGTTCGCCAGCATATGGAGCAGGCGCAGAGTAGGCAGAAGTCCTACTATGACCAGAGGGCCCTAGTGAGACAGTTTGAAAGAGGGGACAGAGTAATGGTTCTAGCAGAAAGCAAACTTCTAGCACAGTGGCAGGGACCCTATGAGGTGTTGGAAAAAGTGAGCCCAGTAAATTATAAAGTTAGTCAGCCGGGACGCCGGAAGAAGGAGGCCGTGTTCCACATAAACCTTCTTAAGCCATGGAGGACTAGAGAGGACTGCATGGCCGCAGTGGGGGACACCACACCTGGTCCACAGGCACCTAGTCCTTTGGTGACAATCTCTCCAGAGCTGACACCTGAGCAAACAAAAGAAGCTAGAGGCTTGGTTGAGAGGAATAACGATGTTTTCTCCCCCAACCCTGGACAAACCCGAGAGATTACCCATGACATTATTACAGAACCAGGGGTTGTCGTAAGAGTGAAGTCTTACCGCATTCCGGAGGCCAAGAGGGAAGCTGTAAGGGCTGAAATCAGGAAAATGCTTGAGCTTGGAGTGATAGAGGAGTCTCATAGCCAGTGGTGCAGCCCCATTGTTCTAGTGCCCAAACCTGATGGGGCCATCAGGTTTTGTAATGACTTCAGGAAGTTAAACGAGGTGTCTAAGTTTGACGCCTACCCCATGCCTAGGGTGGATGAACTAGTAGAGCGATTAGCCAAAGATAGGTTCTTCACCACGTTGGATCTGACAAAGGGTTATTGGCAGATCCCATTGACAAAGCACGCCCGAGAGAAGACAGCCTTTGCCACTCCTGATGGCCTATTCCAGTACAGGATCATGCCTTTTGGCCTCCATGGGGCTCCAGCCACTTTTCAAAGGCTAATGGATAAGTTGCTCAGGCCCCACACTGAGTATGCAGCCGCATACTTGGATGATGTGATCATTCATAGCCCGGACTGGGAAAGCCATCTGGATAAAGTACAGGCAGTCTTGGACACTCTTAGAAGAGCGGGTCTGACAGCTAACCCCTCTAAATGTGCCTTGGGTCTAGCAGAGGCTAGATACTTGGGTTACCTGGTTGGCAGAGGACTTGTTAAACCACAGATGAACAAGATAGGAGCTATACAGAGCTGGCCCAGACCATTGAGGAAAAAACAAGTCAGAGCTTTCTTGGGGATTGTAGGCTACTATCGGAGGTTTATTTCTCACTTTGCTACGAGGGCTGCTCCGCTCACAGACCTTATTAAAGCCAGAAGTCCAGACACTGTAAAGTGGAACAGCGAGGCTGAGGAAGCCTTTGCTGGTCTGCGGGCAGCGCTTTGTGCCCAACCTGTGCTTGTGGCTCCTGACTTTAGAAAGGAGTTCTTTCTCCAGACCGATGCCTCAGAGGTGGGTCTGGGTGCAGTTTTGTCCCAATATGTGGATGGTGAGGAACACCCTGTGCTGTATTTGAGTCGGAAGTTGTTACCTCGAGAACAGCGCTATGCCACAGTGGAAAAAGAGTGTTTGGCAATCAAGTGGGCAGTAGAAACACTCCGCTACTATTTGTTGGGCAGGCGGTTTACCCTCGTCACAGACCATGCTCCGTTAAAGTGGATGCACACCAATAAGGACAAGAACGCTCGGGTCACGAGGTGGTTTCTGTCCCTACAGCCCTTTACTTTTGTGGTACGACATAGGGCAGGTCTCCTCCACAGTAATGCAGATGCTCTGTCCCGAGTGCATGGGTTTGTAGAGATGGCCGCTTCCCACCCAAGTGTTAAGCTGGGGGGGAGGATGTGTGACAGGGTACACGATTGTATGTACACCAATGAGAGGCTGGAAAGGTCAGTTTTCCCTGCTCTGGAAGAGGTTAAGCCTGGCCAACAGGTAAACCTCCTCTCTTCCCCCTATTAATTAACAGTCACCTGGTAGGGAAATGGGAATTGAGAGCTCAGTGTGAGAGGTATGCTGAGCTGGACGGACAGGTTGGAAACTGTCTGCATGGAAGGAACAAGGTCTGTCATAGATTTGTTTATTTTGGACTGGTATTCTGTTTGTTTTGTACTGGAGGCCGGAATAGCCCCTCCAGTACAGTGTAGTGAGGGGCACTACTGTCAGTTAGCCTCCTAAATTGGAGTAGGCCATTTTGTTTTTGTATTATTTATTTTTGAGTGCAATAAAGCCATATTTATTGCTTAAGATCAACGACTTTGCTGCATGACATTATCGATATTTCTACGACTTTGTCACAATATATATACATAGAATATATAAAAGACCGTATATATTTAAAAAAATTCAAAAGTAAATAGTTGCAGCACTCCAAGTTTATTTATTCTGTCAGCATTAGAGGTTCATAACAGCCTCAGCATGACTGTAAAGCATGTGTATATATATATATATATATATATATATATATAGAAACAGTTTGAAGCTTGTTTTAGCCCATCATCAAGGCAGATACACATCTAGACAGAGTTCAGCTATGCAGATTTAAATATCTGCGAACCAAAAATTATGTAAATCACTATAGTAACCATTTAAAAAAATTACTCAAACTTACACAAGTTATTAACCAGAGTCACAGCCAGACTTTAGCAGCATAGCGACAGAAAAGTAATCATATATAACCGTCAATGTGTAACAATATTCACAACTCCAGAAACTCAAATCAATATTAACCTTATTAGTGACAATAATTCACTAGCTTTCTTAACCCCCTTCCAGTGACCATTTAATCGGGTCTTAAACTTGAGAGGTTAGATAGACTTTTCAATCATGTGATCTTAATGGTTGGCGAAGAGATAAAAACACTGGGATTTTATATGAGGTATAGTTCATAGCCTCCATCCCTAAATAACTAAACTAACTAAAAGGGGGGACAGTAATGTGGAACTTTGTGTGAAGCATGTAGTGTAGAATGGTTAAAAATATGTCTGGCAAGTATCTTGTAGTGGTATAAAAAATGCTATATAATGGTAAAATATAACCAATTAATTATTTTATATATGTAGCGGGCCTCTAGGCCGCATTTTTATTGAGCTGAGATTTGATGTTGTTCCAAAGACCTGTGAAAACTTCTTTCAGTTGTGCACTGGACAACCAGGATTTGGTTACAAAGGCTCTGGCTTCCACAGAATCATCCCCGACTTTATGTGCCAGGGTGGAGACTTTACTCATCAGAGTGTAGCGGGCAGCTATTTTCTTTGCTGGCCCTGCTTTAAATTTAGGGGTTAGTCAGAGGATTAGTTACCTCTGACCTATTTTGTTTTTAAATTTGGACCTCTGTTCCAGCCATGGCTGTACTGCAGATGACCACTATTGTTGCCTGTGGTGTCAGTTCACCCCAGGCCAAGGGTGGCAGTAGTCAGATCCAGGTGTGTTGGGTATTCTTTCTCAGCGGCCAATCAGTGAGGGTTGATCACCTTGATGTGCATGCTGGGGAGGAGTATTTAAGGGACAGACGTCACGGGTTCTGGGTGGTCGTCGTCCGCCCTGGGCAGTCGCCCCACCACTCCTGTGCGTGGCCCTCCTGGTCGGGGGTGCGTGTTTAGAGTTTCCGGGCTCCGGGACCACGTTGGTCTGGAGTTGTTCCCTGCTGAGCAGGCCCAGTAGTCAGCTGGGTCTGCATTGCTAAAGTGGTCCTGTGCTATCTGTCATAGAGGGAGGAAGCCTTCGAATGAAGTACCTGTCTGGGGAGCACCCAGCATGAGGTTGGTACACTCAGCGGAGGCCTGAACTTCATTGAAGGACCTATCACTACTGAAAGGCTGAGCAGTGATTGCCTGTCAGTTGCCTGATTTCACAAGTTACTACTATGAGAAGAGATCCGGGTGCTGAATCCTAAAGTGAGAGGATTCTGGACCGATCGTATCTGCACCTTTGGGAAGGTCAGTGGCAGAGACTGTACCAAGATCCTTGTAACGCCCTGGCTGCTAGGACTAGTGAGAGAGGCCTATCCAGGGGCACAATACCCACTCTGGCTAGAGTGGCGACGAGAGTTTATGTCTGGAGGCAGGAGTGCTTCCTATCACGTTCTACACCTGAACCTAATACGCTATACCCTATTTCACTCTTCAACCTAATGTTCGTTCTTTTACCATGTTTGGTAAATAAAGCAGAGAAAAAGGAACGCAACGTGTGGACATTGACTTTGTTTCAGCTCTCATCCAGTACCCTAGGCAGCGGAGAAATAGAGGTAAAGTGCCACCCAAAACAAATCAGCAGCTCCTTCGGGGGTAGTGCTACATATAACATTAAAAATATATTCTATACATGTGATACATACAAGCACCATAGCATAAAAGCATGGTAGCATAGTAATACATGGAAATAACAGGCTCTTTTGATCCATTAGAATACCATAAATATAAAACATACATAATAATTACAAAGTGGAAATGGTAAAGTGCGGCGCTAAAAATTATGATTTTGATGTGATCAAAAAATATATAAATACCGTATTTATCGGCGTATAACACGCCCCCCAACTTTAAGAGGGAAGTTTCAGGAAAAAACTTTCAACAGCCCCCTGCGTATAAGGCCTCGTAAACACGATGAGATATGTCCGCTCAAACTTGTCCGACGGACAGTTTAGAGTGGACATGTCTCATCGGATTTCGGTCCGATGGCGTGTACACACCATCGGATCAAAATCCCCGCCGGCAAACAGCGTGGTGACGCGGCGGTGCCATTCACAGGATACGACGCATGTGCGGGAAGATATGTCCGCTGGTTTGCCATACTAACCATACTAACCAGCGGACATATCCGACGGACAGGTTTGTAGCGGACAAATTTCAAAGCATGCTTTGAAATTTGTCCGATGGACAAACCTGTCCGCTAGCCCGTACACACGATCGGATTTGTCTGCTGAAACGGTCCATCGGACCGTTTTCAGCGGACAAATTTGATCGTGTGTACGAGGCCTCACACACAGGTACAGTTTACCCTCTATTTTCAGGGTAAAAAAGTGAGTGTTATATGCCAATAAACAATAAAGTGAAATCTAATAAATGGTCCGTCTGAACCAACAATAGCAGACTTAGTGAACAGCAACACACTGAAAATAGTGAAATGGAAATAGTGGTTTAGTGACCAACTGCTGTATTTGACCTTTTCTAAACAATCAGGTCAACACCGTGCGGTAAGAAGCCATCCATTAGTGCACATTTGGGGGATCTTCTTGGTGGAGGTGGACACCTTTTACAATGAATTTTCAACAATTTGCATCTGAGAAAGATTAGCCTTGATTGGACTTTATTTAACCACTTTAGCCCCGGACCATATTGCTGTCCAAAGACCAGAGCACTTTTTGTGATTCGGCACTGCGTCGCTTTAACTGACAATTGCGCGGCCATGCGACGTGGCTCCCAAACAAAATTGGCGTCCTTTTTTCCCACAAATAGAGCTTTCTTTTGGTGGTATTTGATCATCTCTGCGGTTTTTATTTTTTGCGCTATAAACAAAAATAGAGCGACTATTTTGAAAAAAATGCAATATTTTTTACATTTTGCTATAATAAATATCCCCAAAAAAGATTTAAAAAAACATTATTTTTCCTCAGTTTAGGCCGATACGTATTCTTCTACATATTTTTCGTAAAAAAAAATCGCAATTAGCGTTTATTGATTGGTATGCGCAAAATGTATAGCGTTTACAAAAAAGGGGGTAGTTTTAAGGCATTTTTATTAATATTTTTTTTTACTAGTAATGGCGGCGATCAGCGTTTTTTTTCGGTACTGCGATATTATGGCGGACACATCGGACACTTTTGACACATTTTTGGGACCATTGGCATTTTTATAGCGATCAATGCTATAAAAATGCATTGGATTACTATAAAAATACCATTGGCAGTGAAGGGGTTAACACTAGGGGGCGGGGAAGGGGTTAAGTGTGTTCCTATTTGTGTTCTTACTGTGTGGGGGGGGGGGTGGACTCACTAGGGGGAATCATTGATCTTCCGTTCATACATTGTATGAACGGAAGATCAGCGTTTCCCCCGCTGACAGGAAGAGAGCTGTGTGTTTACACGCACAGCTCTCGTTCCCCGCTCTGTAACGAACAAGCGCGCGTGCCCGGCGGCGATCGCGCCCGCCGGGCACGCGCGCGGGACTCGGGGGCGAGCGGGGGGCATGCGCGCGGGCCGCCGGCGGCGCGCACGCGCCCCCTAGTGGCCGCGAAAGTCCCGACGTAGAGCTACGGGCTCTCGTGCAGGAGAGCCGACCTGCCGCCGTATAACTGCGGCGGCTGGTCGGAAAGTGGTTAACACTCTAATAATGGACTTGAGTTTATTTATTCATTCACCTTTTTTTGTACTGTTTCCATTTCACTATTTTCAGTGTGTTGCTCTAAATCAATGGACTTAGAGTTTATTTATTCATTCACCTATTTTTTGACTGCACTGACACATTTTCAATACGCTGGTAAATGACCCAATTTTGCGATTCGGCACTGCGTCGCTTTAACAGACAATTGCGCGGTCGTGCGACGTGGCTCCCAAACAAAATTTGCGTCCTTTTTACCCACAAATAGAGCTTTCTTTTGGTGGTATTTGATCACCTCTGCGATTTTTATTTTTTGCGCTATATACAAAAATAGAGCGACATTTTTGAAAAAAAAACACTATTTTTTACTTTTTGTTAAAAAAAAATCAAATAAACTAAATTTTAGTCAAACATTTAGGCCAAAATTTATTTAGCCACATGTCTTTAGTAAAAAAAAAAAATCGCAATAAAAAAAATAGCTACCTAGCGGGAACAGCGACACTAATACAGCGATCAGAAAAATGATCGCTTAGTGACGCTGGCAATTGGAAGGGTTAACTAGGGCGGTGATCAGGGGGTTAAAACTTTATTAGCTATCCTGAACCTAACACTAACTGTTTTTTACAGTGCCTGTCACACTGACACTAAATGCAGTGATTAAATCACTGCATTCAGTAACACTGTGACAGGGGGTGGGGGGGGCGATCACAAGGGGTTAATATGCCTATGTGAGTGTGTGTCAGTGTTGTGTTGGTGCACACTTACTTGCATGTCTTCTCTCATCAGCAGCGCTGAAACTGCGCTGCGATGAGAGAATACATCATTTCCTCCTTCCTGTGTAAACACAGGAGGAGGAAGTGACAGGCTGGGAGCGCGCTCCCATGCTGGGAGCGATCATAGATCCCGGATCGCTCAAGGTAGGGAGACCCCCTGCACGCCGCGGAGGGGGTCCCGATGGGACCCCCGAACCGCACTCAGGCGGGGACGTAAATTTACGCCCTTGTGCCTGTACGAGCCATGTTGTGGCCGTATATGTGCGTGCGGGGGTCTTTAAGTGGTTAATAAAACAACCAAAATTAATGGTGCTTAAAACATAAAAAACAAAAATCCTGATAAACAAAGTGTATAGATGTACAAAAAGATAGATAAATATCTATATTGAACATCAAGGTGATTGTGTTAATAAACACCAAAGTGACAATAAACCAAATGTGTTGGTCAACAAGTGAGTATAAAGTCCAAAAAATTCCACTGAAATGAAAATAACTATATAATCAGTTGTCTGTAGGTAATCCACCACCATGAAGATTGAAGGCTTACCAAACGAGTTGGACGCAGCGAGGCTTACGCCTGAGGAGTCACACAGTCTTGTTGGTGTATCTCACTCAGGAAGAATTAAACAAGTACAACTTCCAATAGAACCAGGCAGAGATAAATCACAGAGTTGACATCAATGAATGTAGACCATGGATGGAGCAGCAGTACTCCCAATGTAACATTTAGTAGAAGGAAAAAGATTGGGCCACATAGTGTAATTCCATTTCAAAATTAAAACATTTTTTTAAATTATAAAATGGTCACTCACATTTGAGAAGACATATACTGTAAAGCGAATAAAATCAAAGTAATGCAGTGGCATAAGCGGAGCCCTCCCCGACGCGTTTCTCCTAATAAGGCATCACCCCAGATGATGCCTTATCAGGAGAAACGCTTCTGGTAATTGGTGCCGTGAAATTTGATGGCATGTCATTCTGGCGTTCCCAGCGCGTGCTGTAGTGCGTGCTGCGGGGAAGCCCTGTGTTGTCCGTGTCCCTTGGACACGGCCAATCACAGATCGCGGCAAACGGCCAATCAGAGTGGCCGTTTGCGATGCGATCTGTGGGCGAATGAGAGATGATCTCTTATAGATAGTCTCTCATTGCCGTTTTACACAGAGACAGCGTCCTGTCTCTGGAGGGGAGGAGCCCGATCTGTGTTCCTTCCTACATAGGGACACAGATCGGTCACCCCCCCAGTCACCCCCCCTCCCCCCACAGTTATAACACACCTAGCATACACATTTAACCCCTTCCTCACCCCCTAGTGTTAACCCCTTCAATGCCAGTCACATTTATACAGTAATTAGTGCATATTTATAGCACTGATCGCAGTATAAATGTGAATGGCGCCAAAAATGTGTCAAAAGTGTCCGATGTGTCCGCCATAACGTCGCAGTACCAATAAAAATCGCAGCTCGCCGCCATTTCTAGTAAAAAAAAATAATAAAAACTAATAATTCTCTCCCCTATTTTGTAAGCGCTATAACTTTTGCGCAAACCAGTCGCTTATTGCGATTTTTTTTTTTTTTTTTTACCAAAAATATGTAGAAGAATACGTATCGCCCTAAGCTGAGAAAAAAAATGTGTTTTTTTTTTTAATTGGGATATTTATTATAGCAACAAGTAAAAAATATTGTATTTTTCTTCAAAATTGTCGCTCTTTTTGTTTATAGCGCAAAAAATAAAAATCGCACAGGTGATCAATTACCACCAAAAGAAAGCTCTACCTGTGGGGAAAAAAGGACGTAAATTTTGTTTGGGAGCCACGTCGCACGACCGCGCAATTGTGAGTTAAAGCGACGCAGTGCCGGAAGCTGAAATTTTACCTGGGCAGGAGGGGGGTGTAAGTGCCCAGTATGCAAGTGGCTAGTGTTTAACCCCCTTCCCTGCCAGTATCATTTCCACAGTAGCACTGATCAACTGTATAAATGACAATAGTCCTAAAATAGCATAAAAGTGTCCGATGTGACCGCCATAATGTCGCAGTCACAATAAAAATCGCAGATCGCCGCCATTACTAATAAAAAAATTATAACAATTACATAAATCTTTCCCCTATTTTGTAGATACTATAAATTTTGCATAAAACAATCAATATACGGTTATTGCAATTTTCTTTTACCAAAAATATGTAAAAGAATACATATTGGCCTAAACTGAGAAAAATATGTTTTTTTTATATATATTTTTGGAGTTATTTATTGTAGCAAAAATACCACCACAGAAAAGTCTATTTGTGGGGAAAAAAGGAGGTTAATTTTGTTTGGGCACAACGTCGCACGACCACGCAATTGTCAGTTAAAACGACGCAGTGCCGCATGGACCGATCATTGGGCAGCCAATTCTTTCGGTGCTGAAGGGGTTGAGGTAGCTTAATCTACATAAGTTCAATTATTAAATTCTAAATAGAAAGAGAACACATCATGTTTTACATTTTTTTACTGCCAGGAACTGCTGCACAAGGATTACTCCGCCTGAGCCCGAAAATCATCAAATAGTCCCGGCGGAGTAATCCTTTTGCTGTGGTTCCCGACAATTACATTGCCCGGAAGATTGGTATAGAAGTGGACATCGGGGACAGAGTGAGGGTCCAATATTCCTTTGAAAAACATTTTGCCATCCAATCCCACTCGGTTGCTCAGTTTAGTAATCAATGGGACCTTTGGACTTTTAAGTTTGGAAACTAAATACGTGAATTCATTTCCTTTTTGGAGCACAGCTTCATGTTGAGAAATGTGATTCCCTGTGATGAATGTAGACTTTATATTGCTCAGTGGTACAAGTTCATGTTTTCTCTTCTATCCTTCCTTCCCCCTTTCTTCTCCTTTCTGCCCTTCCTTTTTCTTCACTCTGTTCTTACATTTTTTTCAAATCTATCTGTATTTTTTCTGTTTTCATATGTATCTAGTTTTTCCTTTGTCTTGCATTCAGTTACATTCTTGAGATGCATTTAAATCGTTTGTAAGGCTTGTGGCCTATAGCCACTATTGTTTTTATTGAGGTTAATGTTTAATGGTGGATGTCTTCTTTGTTTATATATGTGTAAACGGAGTGCCCCCTTGCCATGACCAATAATGGGGGTGTGGAGTCCACACATAGCAGTAGGACAAGTAGTCCCTTCTACTTACGATGTGTATACTGGGGTAGGCACTATCAATGCTGCTGCCGAGTTGTATTTTTTTACCTTTGTTGTATATCGGTATCGGTAATTCCGAGTCATTCAGTACTTATTGTACGAATAATACTTTGTATGAGATTGTAATTGTTTTTCCATTTGTGTTAATAAAAAATATTTAAAAATAAGTGGACAACGGGACAATGATTAAATTGTCTGAACTGCTGAATATAGACTTGTGCCTGATAACATTAACTAGTCATGTTCCTTCCCCAGCCACCAGCTGAGCAGATGGCGCCCAGTGCCAACTCTAGGTAAGAGCCTCAGGGCTATGGGCCCCAGATTCAAGGTTTTAGCCCCAGTAGCCAACCCCTAGCGATGCCACTGCTGGGAGGCACCTACTGATGGCCACTAGAACTGTGCTCTTCAGCTCTGAGTACCACAGTACCACCAGATGGCGATCCATGTCCTGACACCACATACAAAAAGTAAAACCTATAACAGCTCATTTTTATTCTAATTTTATTCTAATTTGGATAGTAGTAGATTACAAAAAAAATATAACTTTTTCAAGACATGTCCAGTGGCCACAACTGGTTGGAGAAAAATGCATAACTGAGTTGAACGGAGTGAGGAATAACAAATTCATTTTTCAAATAATACCTTCCAGTTTGCACTGATAAACGACACATAACCACATTTTTTACATTGCAATTTAAATTGTAATCTTCTCCCTGGGAAAGAGAAACTGCATGCAGTAAGCTATGTACTGTTTATACGTTCATAGTTTATTTTCAACACACAGGTTTCCAGTAGTCCTATACAGTGGTATGCTAAAATTATTATATAGGTAATTCACTGCTGAGGCATTTTATCTATTTTTTCAATTCTGCTGTTTGGGAAAAAAATGCTAATTGTTGTCATATATCTTGTGCCTTAGCATTATCCAAGCGCAAGGCCTGCAATTAACCTCCTGCTGTGCAAGAATGTGACTCCCCTTGTGTCAATAGCAACGGCAAATCTGTTATACCCCTGTTTTATTTGTTTCTTATGACTAGTGATTATAAATGTTGTTATCTAAACTTGCTGAAAATAAAAAAGGGATATAGGCATGGGTTTGACATGATTCGTCCTGTACAGATACAGACAATTAGTAAACATGATGCCAGTGAACATCAACTGTATGTCTAATACAAGAATTTTAAAAATAGCTACAGCATTTTTCCATCCAAAGATACTGCAGCTGCTGGCTTTTAATAATAGGACACTTACCTGTCCTGGAGTCCAGCGATGTCGGCACCCACAGCTGATGTTTCCATCAAAAACCTAAACACTTTTAATCAGACAGGCTCTTGCACTACACTACAGTTGAAGGTAAATCTAAAGCAAATTGAAAAAGAAAATGGTATAATGTATGGCCAGCCTTGGGCTTCATTCACACTTATACGACTCCAAAGTTGCCCTGACTTTGGAGTAACTTTGGTGCAGCTTTGATGCAACTTTCAATGGGTGCAACTTGAATACGGCTTTGGCTTCGACTAGTGATAATGGACAACTGTTGCACAACTGTTGCATTGTATAAAATTCAGGTACGACTTTGAGGGTTAACATTGAAGTGTATGGCCCTCAAGTTACATGAAAGTAGTGCATGAACTACTTTAAAGTCGCAACAACTTTAAGTCGCATATATATGAATGGTTGTCATTGGAAAACATGGAAAAAGACTTGTCATGCAACTTTGCCTAACTCAGATAGCTCTAAAAACAAAGCATCGACCTGACAGTCTGGGAACTACCATTCTCTAAAGCAGATGTTAGCAATGATATCCTATTATGACAGGTGCACTGTTAAGGCTGGGTTCACAGCTATACGAATTGGATGCAGGGTTTCCGCGCATCCAGTTCGTATAGCAGGAGAATGTGACCGTCTCTCTACTAAGCCAGTTCACATATCTCTGGGCGGCTGTGGAGCTCACTGCACAGAATATCTGTGTGTCTTTGGCTCCGTTTTAGGCCAAATCCAGGCACAGATTCGGCCCTAATCCCTCCCTGACCCAGAGAATGAGGACGCACATCGTTCCTGTGCGATCCACAGCCGGTTCTAGTGTGAAATAGAGCCTCAGGGTTTATTGGGAAAACTAGCAATTCTATTGCTCTGTACTCTTCTTTGTGGTGTAACACACGTCCACCCTCACAACAACGCTTTTTGGACAATCTTTTAGAATTCAAAAGATAATAAACAGTTTAGAAACTTTAACAATACTAATAATTGTCACATTTGGTGCAAAAAAGGCCCCAGGAAAAAGCAATTTTGGACGAATCAATTGCTACCTTAAAGGGTCACTAAAGTCAGGGATATTTTTTGAAAAAAATAACAAACATGTGATACTTACCTCCACTGTGCAGTTCGTTTTGCACAGAGTGGCCCGGAAAGCTGTCTTCTGGGGTCCCTCGGCGGCTGTCTGAGCTCCTCCTCGCAAAAGCTTTCCTTCTTCATGCGAGGGCGCTCGCATGGAGGAAAGCTTTTGCGAGCGCGCTCCCGTGATACAGCGGCGGCCATAGCTGCCGACTGTATCACTCGGCTCCACCCCCCAGCGCGCCGCGTCATCCGCTCTGATTGACAGCAGCGCTAGCCAATGGCTGCGCTGCTATCAATCCGCCCAGCCTAGCCAATCAACGGCCAGGCTGGGAACCGAAGAGGACGACGTGGATGCGCCCGGGAGATTCGAACGGTCAGGTAAGTACAACGGGGGCTCGGGGGGGGCCGGTGCTGCTAGATGTTTTTTTACCTTCATGCATAGGATGCATGAAGGTAAAAAAACTCGTACCTTTACAACCCCTTTAACTATATTTCCACATACTACTTCCCTTATGTATGCCGACTCCATTCATGTATTTAATGAACTTAATATGTACAGTCTGGAGGAAAGAAGGAAAAGGAAGACTTGGTTGAAACCTAAATTCAGGAGGGCAGTTTTTTAATATGAAACCAAAATTAAGGACACGGGCACATAACCTCAAACTAACTGGAGGAAAGTTCAAAACAAATCTTAGAAAGTATTATTTTACTGAAAGGGTACTTGATGCTTGGAATAAACTTCCAGCAGAGGTAATGAGATGGTCAACAGTAAATGGATTCAAACATGCCTGGGACAAACATAGATCTATACTCAGACACACAAAGTTAAAGTGGTTGTAAAGGCTTTTTTATCCTAATGCATTCTATGCATGTAAGTGTTCCTTGAGATCATACATAGATTTTAAGAAGTAAAAAACATCTAAACCTCGTGTAACCTTTATTAACACACCGGCAGGGCTTTTTTTCTGGGGGAACTTGGTGGAACTCAGTTCCACCACCTTTGGCTCAGACCCTTTGGTGCCCGCTCACCACAATCACTTGTGAACACAGAAGTCTGGTTTCTGTGTTTACAAGTGACTGCTTTGTAACCCCCTGAACTCTGCACACTGTATGTAATGCAATTCTGGTATTTAATGCCCCTTTAAGATCCTTCTACTGTTTGTGAAATCTGAACGGGTCGTGGTTGAGTTCCTGCACCTATTTTCTGAGAAAAAAAGCTCTGCACACCGGTATATATTTTTTACTATTGTCATGGAAAATAGGTAAGAATCTACCGCCCATTGTTCCTAAATAATATTAAATACCACATATACAGTAAATTACATTTTGTATACCACATACAGAAATCCAGCAGTTATAAAGGGTGTTAAGTAGAGATGGGCAGAATGAAACCCTGTTTGGTTCGCGCCACAACTCTTGAACATGGCACAAGTTCGGACACAAACAACGAACCCCATTGAAGTCAATGAGACCCGAACAGGAAAAATCAAATGTCTTGAAGGCCTAAATGCAAGTATTTGGCCATAAAAAGGGTATGGGGGCCTGGGCACTGCCCTGGGGGACATGTTCCAATGCAATTTTTTGTTTTAACAAAGATTGTTTTAAGGAAGCAGTGTTTTTAAGGCCTCATGCATTTTTACAGCTACTGTTTTTGTCTTCAGGCCTTTTTTCTGCAGCCAGTAAACACCCCAGCATGTTATTATATGTATCTATGCACACATAGTTGGAAAAAAAAAAACAGAAATAGTGGGTATGAGGAGGAGTTTTCCAGCTGTAAAAACGTTCTAATTCTGAAAAACACTGAAAAACATGTATATTCTGTGTTCACTAGGGATGAGCTTTATGTTCCGGTCGAGCATGAGTTTGACTCGAACATTGGCTGTTCGCCCGTTCGCCCAACAGCAAACAATTTGGGGTGGCAAATTTGAAAAGCCGCAGGACATCCTTTAAAAGTCAATGGGAGAAATCTAAAGGGCTAATATTCAAGTTATTGTCATAAAAAGTGTTTAGGGACCTGGGTCCTGCCCCAGGGGACATGTATCAATGCAAAAAAAAGTTATTTTTCTGGAGAAGTGATTTTAACCACTCAAGCCACTGCGTTGCTTTAACAGACAATTGCGCGGTAGTGCGACATGGCTCCCAAACAAAATTTACGTCCTTTTCTTCCCACAAATAGAGCTTTCTTTTGATGGTATTTGATTGCCTCTGCGATTTTTATTTTTGCGCTATAAACAAAAAAAAGAGCGACATTTTTGAAAAAAATCTATATTTTTTACTTTTTGTTTTAAGAAAAATTGAATAAACTAAATTTTAGTAAAACATTTAGGCCAAAATGTATTCAGCCACATAAAAAAAAAATCGCAATAAAAAAAATTAGCTACCTAGCGGCACTAGCGACACTAATACAGCGATCAGAAAAATGATCACTTAGTGACGCTGGCAATAGGGGGTGAAAGAGTTAACTAGGGCGGTGATCAAGGGGTTAAAACTTTATTAGGGGGGTACGGGGCTACCCTGGGGGGGTGGGTGATCGCAAGGGGTTAAATGTGCCTATGTGTACTGGTGTCAGTGTAGTGTTGGTGCGACTTACTGTGAGTCTTCTCTCCTCTCGGCGGTTTGAAAAGACCGCAGAGAAGAGAGCTGCATCACTTCCTCTGTCAGTGTTTACATTTTACAGGCAGAGGAAGTGACACGGCGGAGGCGCACGGGATTGGCTGGGAGCGATCACGAGGGGGCGGACAGAAACAAACAGCCATCCCCTCAAGACGGATCGCTACCGCAGGTAAGCCGCCCGCCGCACGCAGCAGAAGGGGTCCCGATCGGACCCCCGACCCGCTAGAAGGCAGGGACGTACATGTACGCCCATCTGCCTGTACGTGCCATTCTGTGGACGTACATAGGCATGCGGCAGGCGTTAAGTGATTAAAAATGCTTAAAGAGAAAAAATAAAAGTGAAATATTTCTTTAAATTTCGTACCTGGGGATCTATAGTATGCCTGTAAAGTAGCGCATGTTTCCGTGTTGACATTTCTAAAGGAAAAAAGTCATTCAAAATACAGAAATACAAAATGGCAATACAAGGGCCTTATCCCCACAACCCTTGCCCAGTGGTTGTGGAGGTCTGCGGGCAGGGGGATTATCGGAATCTGGAAGCTCCCTTTAACAAGGGGGACCCCCAGATGCCCACCCCCTATGTGAATTGGTAACGGGGTAAATTTCACCCAAAAAAGTGACAAAAAAGGTAAAATGAAACACACACACAGCTTGGGACAAGTCCTTTATTTTATTTTTATTTGGTGCAGGGTTCCCCTTAATATCCATATTGTGAAAGATAATGTTACACCGAGTAAAATTATACACAACATGTCACGTTTATTATATTATTTTTTATACTGAAAAAAAAATTTGATCACTTTTATTCCTATTAGGCCTCGTACACACGAGGGGATATGTCCGCTGAAAACGGTCCGATGGACCGTTTCAGCAGACATCTCCGCTCGTGTGTATGGGCTAGCGGACAGATTTCTCCACCCGACAGATTTCAAAGCAAGATTTGAAATCTATCCGGTGGGAATCTGTCCGCCTGACATGTCTGCTGGTTAGTACACTTACCAGCAGACATGTCGTCCCGCACCGCCGCCGCCGAATGTACTCGGCGCATGCGCGGAAGTGTTTTACTTCCTGGTGCGGTGACGTAGCGGTGACGTGGTGGCGTCAACGTCACCGCCGCGTCACCGACACGTCACCGCGCCGTCCGGCGGCGAGGGGAATTTGATCCGATGGTGTGTACACGCCATCGGATCAAACTCCCGATCGGACATATCCGATGGAAATGGTCCGCGGACCGTTTTCATCGGATATGTCCGATCGTGTGTACGAGGCCTTACAAGGAATGTAAACATCCCTTGTAATAGAAAAAAGCATGACAGGTCCTCTTAAATATGAGATCTGGGGTCAAAAAGACCTCAAATCTCATATTTAGAATTAAATGCATAAAAAAAAAAGTACATTTTGTAATTTAAAAAAATAAAAAATGTTTCTTTAAGACGCATGGGCGGGACTGACGTTTTGACGTCACTTCCGCCCTGCAGTGCTTTTGGGACAAGTGGGGGCCATCTTGCCCTCACTCGCATCCCCACACAGCCAGCAGGTGGCCCGATCACCTCACCGACAGCTCCAGTAAGCGGCGGAGGGCGCGGGAGAGCGGCGGGAGGGGGGGGCCCTCTGCCGCCGCCGATAACGACGATCTCGCGGCGAATCCACCACAGAGACTGCCGTTATCGTTTAAAGGACTGCTCATGCTAAAGATGGATACCTCGCTTGTGGCAGCAGCTGCTGCCTTTACCGAGATATCCATCTTTAAAAAGGGCGTATATGTACATGAGCAAGTCCTTAAGTGGTTAAGCATTATTAAAATCACTGCTCCCGAAAAAAACGTTTTTAAAACTTTTTCTGCATTGATACATGTCCCCTGGGGCAGGACCCAGGTCCCCAAACACTTTTTATGACAATAACTTGCATATTAACCCTTAAAATTAGCACTTTTGATTTCTCCCATAGACTTTTAAAGGGTGTTCCACGGCTTTTGAATTTACCGCGAACATCCAAAATTGTTCGCTATTCACGCGAAAAAAACAAACAGCTAATGTTTGAGTCAAACTCATGTTCAACCCGAACATAAAGCTCATCCCTAATGCTTATATGTAAGACATGAAAACATTGCTGTAGGCTGAAAAATTGTATAGAAAAATTAAGTAGTAAGTAGTGCTTAGTTATTTAATACACAAATTACTCTACATTACCACAATGCACACTGCATTCTTCCTAGATAATATAGCATTTGTTATATTGCTGCTAATTTCAGCACTTCCAATTTACAAATGTCCACACTGCTAGTTTTTCAGTGAAGGAATGTAGAAACTTCCATAAATTCATTTGAATATTGTTGAGAAGAAATGTTACCATATGTCTTTATGCTAAATATGCCTGCATTTCATTTATACATGTTTTCTATGAAGTTGCTCTCTGGAAAATGAAAATGCAGTTATTTTCAGCCAAATTAAAAACAAATGAAAAGTTCCAAGTCCACTTCTTGATTTGTTCTTCAAAAACAAATAATGAAATGTGTTATGTGGTAAATAAAAAGTAGAAGCAAAAGTCTCAATTTAAAGCAGTGCCTTATGAAGATGGCAGCTGTTGCTTCCTAATGAGAGATTTACATAGGAAAAATAGGCAATCACAGTTTTCTCTTTTCCCCACAATGAGCAAAAATTCAATTAGGTTATTCTTTCCATATTCCACAGCTGCAACCAATTTCAAACAAAAGCAATGATTCCCATATTGCATTTCTCATTTTAATTCTTTATATGTTACTTCTGTATGCAACATACATTTCACCAGTTGGTTTGAAAACCAGGTGAATCAGGGAATTGCAGTAGGTTTTCTTGGCTATTTATACAGGGTTGGCAGTATTCCTATTTCTGTTTACACTATATTACCAACAGTACTGGGATGCCTGCCTTTACACGCACATGAACTTTAATGGCATCCAAGTCTTAGGCCGCATACACACTATCAGTCCATCCAATGAGAATGAGGTCAACCGATGAAGCTGACTGATGGTCTGAATGTGCCTACACATCATCGGTTAAAAAAACGATCATGTCAGAATGCAGTGACGAAAAACACAATGACGTGCTGAAAAAAACTAAGTTCAATGCTTCCAAGCATGCATCGACTTGATTCTGAGCATGCGCAGCTTTTTAACTAATGCTTTTGCATACTAGCGATCAGTTTTGACCGATGGGGCCCACACACAATCGGTTTGGGCTGATTAAACGGACCTTCAGTCCGTTTTCATCGGTTTTGACCGATCGTGTGTATGCGGCCTTAGACCATAGAGTTCAATATTGAATTGGTCCACCCTTTGCAGCTATAACAGCTTCAACTATTCTGCGAAAACTGTCCACCAGGTTTAAGAGTATGTCTATGGAAATGTTTGACCATTATTTCAGAAGCACATTTGTAAGGTCAGGCACTGATGTGGACAAGAAGGCCTGGCCAGCAATCAATACTCTAATTCATCCCAAAGGCGTTCTGTTGGATTGAGGTCAAGATTCTGTGCAGGCCAGTCAAGTTCATCCACCCCAAACTTACTTTTACATGTTTTTATGGACCTTGATTTTTACAAGGTCAAAATCAAAAATGACCCTATTTCGGAAAGCAATCGCTACAATATATTTTCTGAAAGGCAGTTTTTGAAAAAAAAAATTTTTGCCATATATTTTTGGGAAATGTAAAAAAAATTAAGATTATTTTTTATTAACACAAACTTGCCAATAAGATAGTTCTTACACTCAGCACTGGCATACCTAGAATTGCAGCCCAAAACACATTTTACTAGACATGTGCATTTGTTTTTGTCCGAATGAATTTTCGTCTGAATTTCAGGTATTTTCGTTATCGTTTTAACAAAGGAAAAAGAAAGGGGGAATACGTAAACCAAAATATCCGACATAAACAAATGCTTTATTTTCATTTTCGTTGTAACAACAGTTCTATATAGATAGGAGATTTGTCATGACGCTGACAATAACAATCTGTGTCTATCGAACCTGTGGTCGAATGTGCCTAGCCTTAACTCTATTAGTCCAAGATTATTCTACATAGAGAGGAAAGATTTGACATAAAGGGAAAAGATTTGACATCATAGAGAGAAAAGATTCGACATTATAGAGAGAAAAGATCGCTGTTGGAATTGGGTAGGGGAAGTAAAATTAAAAAAATTATGATGATGAATGTTATTGGCTGATTGTAACCAAAAAGGAGGAGCAGTAAAATAGCTAAAACTAACTTGACAATTCAACATGAAAGACGAAGATTCGACAAAGCATCGAAAAACATACAAACGTCAAATCTGTCATTGAAGGCTTATGGTGTCTGTCGAAAGTTCTAAGAAGATTCGACGGAACAGCTAAACTGTACGAAGCTGCAGTCTTACATTTCCGGTCAAATGCTCTGCCCATAGGCTATAAAAAATTGTAATGTTGGTTGACTAGTAATAATAATAAAAAAAAAAATATTACTAGTCATACAACATTAAAATTCTACTATAGCTAGCATGTAAGCGAAACATTCAACCGGAGATGTACAGTTTTGCTGTCCCGTCAAATTTTCCTTGAACATTCGTCAGACACCATAAGCCTTCAATGACAGATTCGACCTTAATTCATTCAGATTTTTGGACGGATGCAATTTCTAACAAAAAACAAAATAAATAAAAACGAATTTCGGGAGTAACTAAATTGTTTAATTTTTTGGACGAAAACTAAATTCCGAAATGAAATATTTCCTGCTTAAAGATCAGCAATAAACTAGTGCGTAATGTTTTTCAAAAAATGTTTTGCCATTAATAATAAAAAGGCTTGTAAAATAAGGCATCCATTATTCCATTAAAATTTGAGTTATTTATCTCATTAAAACGATTGGTATTTTATCGCATGACGTCATATCCAGTGGGCATTACTTCTTTTCCGACAGACATTTTTGAGGGGCCTTCCAGATGAAGGAGTGATGGTGGAGATTCCAATGGAAAAGCCAAATGTCCTAGGTCTTGTTGAGCAAATGGTAATGTACTATTTCTTCATATTAGCAGCCTTAGGTCATCATCAGTGTCTTGAACATCACAATGAATAAGCATACCAACATGATGGGCCAAGTTATGGACACAGCACACCAAAAACAAGTCACCAATTTTTCTGAGAAATACCACAGAAAACCATCAGATAGTGGCAAGTTCAGATGTCTAACCAGCCTGGAATGCAGCTTCTCACATGCACAAACTGTGACGTGGTACTGAAACTCAGAGTCAGCATATTTACTCTGCACTTTAGTCCCTCACTAGGAGTTTCTAATCTGACATGCAACCGGACTTATAACTACCCAAAGTGGTTATCGGATGCCTAACCTAGCTCTAACTTATGTTGGTTATCAAGCCCTAAGCTAAAAATAGCTATAGAATCTCAGACCAGAAAGGACAGGGTTAACCAAAATAACAGGAGCTGCATATAAACTATTTAGCAATAAGCAGGTTCACCTACTTATATACATGAAGGTTTTAGACACAGTGGCACAGACCTAGATATCTGGCACTGTGCATGTGAGATAATAACAATAGGACAGAAATACTTTTTTTCACAAGGATTCAGATACCCACTGAAGAAGCTATGGGCAGCTGCAGATAAACTATAAGAACATTGGAATATTTACATAGAAGTATCTATGTACTTCTGGTCTGGATGAAAATACAGCAGCAGCAACTCCCCTAGACAGGACATGTTTATGAGACATTTGGGCTGATTTACCATTGTCACTGCGCTGCGCCGGTTCATGCCTTAATTAGTGCGCTGGATGAAGCCTTAATTAGGCGCATGAACCGGGCGCAGCAGCAGCGCAATGCAATTGATAAGTAAAGCCGCCACTGAAATGCCTGTACTGTATAAGTCTATGGGGGGAAATCTTAAGTGTTCATTTTAAAGGCTAATATGCAAGTTTTGTCCTAAAAAGTGTTTGGGGACCTCAGTCCTGCCCCAGGTGACATGTACCAATGTTTTTTTTTTTTTAAACGGTCGTTTTTTCAGGAGCAATGATTTTAATAATGCTTAAAGTGCAACAATAAAAATGAAATATTCCTTTAAATTTCATACCATGGGGGGGGGGGGGGTGTATTGTCAGCATGTGAAAAAGCGCACTTTTCCCGTGGTTAGAACTGTCCCTGCACAAACTGACAGTCTGAAGAAAAAAAGCTGTTTAAAAATGACTCGTGGCTATAATGAACTGTCGGCTCCCGGCAATTGCAGGAGAATTCATTCATAAAAAACACCAAAAAAAAAAGCGTGGGGTTCCCCCCAAATCCCATTAGAAGGCCCTTTAGGTCTGGTATGGATATTAAGGGGAACCCCGCCGTCATTCCACTCCAAATTTAAAAAAAAATGGCGTGGAGTTCCCCCTAAAATCCACACCAGACCCTTATCCAAGCACGTTGACCTGGCCGGCCGCAGAAAAGAGGGGGGGACAGAGTGAGGCCCCCCTCTCCTTAACCGCACCAGGCCACATGCCCTCAACATTGGGAGGGTGCTTTGGGGCCTCATCCCCACAACCCTTGCCCGGTGGTTGTGGGGGTCTGCAGGCAGGAGGCTTATTGAAATCTGGAAGACCCCTTTAACAAAGGGGCCCCCCAAATCCCGGCCCCCCCGTGTGAAATGGTAATGGGGTACATTGTACCTCTACCATTTCACAAAAAAAAAAGGTGTCAAGTGTTAAAAAAGACAAGAGCCGGTTTTTGACAAGTCCTTTATTATCTTCTTACTTCTTCTGCTTCTTTTTTGGGTCTTGTAGTGCCGCATCTTGACCGGCGTCTTCTTCCATCTTCTTCTTCCGCTGGCGTTCTCTCTGCATCTTCTTCTTCCTCTGCTTCTTTCTTGGGTCTTGTAGTGCTGCATCTTGAGCGGCGTCTTCTTCCATCTTCTCCTTCCGCTGGAGTTCTCTCCGCATTTTCTTCTTCTTCCTCTGCTTCCTCTGCTTCTTTCTTGGGTCTTGTAGTGCCGCACCATACCGGGACTTTCCTAAGAGCTTGCCCGTGGCGTCAGAGGGGGGCGTGGTCCGGCACACAGCGGGGAATTCAATTGGAAGCGGCGCCTTAGGCGAAGAAGAAAAAGATGCGGACGAGAAGGCCAGCGGAAGGAGAAGAAGATGGAAGAAGATGCCGGTCAAGATGCGATACTACAAGACCCAAGAAAGAAGCAGAGGAAGAAGAAGAAAGAAGATAATAAAGGACTTGTCAAAATGTACAATGTACCCCATTACTATTTCACACAGGGGGGGCCGGGATCTGGGGGGCCCCTTTGTTAAAGGGGTCTTCCAGATTTCGATAAGCCTCCTGCCCGCAGACCCCCACAACCACCGGGCAAGGGTTGTGGGGATGAGGCCCTTGTCCTCATTAACATGGGGACAAGGTGCTTTGGGGGGTACCCCAAAGCACCCTCCCAATGTTGAGGGCATGCGGCCGGCCAGGTAAACGTGCTTGGATAAGGGTCTGGTGTGGATTTTAGGGGGAACTCCACACCATTTTTTTTATTTGGGGTGGAGTTCCCCTTAAAATCCATACCAGACCTGAAGGGCCTGGTATGGATATTTTGGGGGTACCCCCACGTCATTTTAAATATTCCTTTAAATTTCATACCATGGGGGGGGGTGTAATGTCAGCAGGTGAAAAAGCACACTTTTCCTGTGGTTAGAAATGTCTCTGCACAAAATGACATTCTGAAGAAGTAAAGTTGTTTAAAACTGACTCGCGGCAATAATGAATTGTCGGCTCCCGGCAATTGTGAGAGCGTGGGGGTCCCCCCAAATTCCATTACAGGCCCTTCAGGTCTGATATGGATATTAAGGGGAACCCCGCCATCATTAAAAAATAAATAAATGACGTGGGGTTCCCCCCAAATATCCATACCAGGCCCTTCAGGTCGGGTGTGGAATTTAAGGGGAATTCCATGCCAAATAAAAAAAAAATGCTGTGGAGTCCCCCCAAAATCCACACCAGACCCCTTATCCGAGCACGTTGACCTGGCCCCCTCTCCTGAACCACACCAGGCCACATGCCCTCAACATTGGGAGGGTGCTTTGGGGTGCCCCCCAAAGCACCTTGTCCCCATGTTGATGGGGACAAGAGCCTCATCCCCACAACCCTTGCCCGGTGGTTGTGGGGGTCTGCAGGCAGGAGGCTTATCGAAATCTGGAAGACCCCTTTAACAAAGGGGCCCCCCAGATCCCGCCCCCCCTGTGTGAAATGGTAATGGGGTACATTGTACCTCTACCATTTCACGGGAAAAAAAAGTGTCAAGTGTAAAAAAAGACAAGAGACGTTTTTTGACAAGTCCTTTATTAATATCTTCTTTCTTCTCCTTTTTTTCTTCTTTCCTTCGGGTTTCTTCCTCCATCTTCTTCTTCCTCTGCTTCTTTCTTGTGCCTTGTAGTGCCGCATCTTGACCGGCGTGTTCTTCTATCTTCTTCTCCTTCCGCTGTCCTTCTCGTCCGCATCTTCTCCTTCTTCTTCTTTGCCGGAGGCGCCGCTTCCAATTGAAATCCCCGCGGTATGCCAGACCACGCCCTCCTTTGACGCCACAGGCAAACTATTAGGAAAGTCCCCGTGTGGTGCATGTGCATCAGAGGGGGGCGTGGTCACATGAGCGTCAGACGGCGGGCAATTCAATTGGAAGCTTGTGCGCGGCTTCTTCTTCGCCGGAGGTTCGGCTTCCAATTTAATTGCCCGCCGTCTGACGCTCATGTGACCATGCCCCCCTCTGACGCACATGCACCACATGGGGACTTTCCTAGGAGATTACCCGTGGCGTCAGAGGGGGGCGTGGTCCGGCACACAGCAGGGAATTCAATTGGAAGCGGCGCCTCCGGCGAAGAAGAAAAAGATGCGGACAAGAAGGCCAGCGGAAGGAGAAGAAGATGGAAGAACATTCCGGGCAAGATGCGGCACTACAAGACACAAGAAAGAAGCAGAGGAAGAAGAAGATGGAGGAATAAACCCGAAGGAAAGAAGAAAAGAAGGAGATGGAAGAAGAAAGAAGATATTAATAAAGGACTTGTCAAAAACCGGCTCTTGTCTTTTTTTACACTTGACACTTTTTTTCCCCCCGTGAAATGGTAGAGGTACAATGTACCCCATTACCATTTCACACAGGGGGGCCGGATCTGGGGGGCCCCTTTGTTAAAGGGGTCTTCCAGATTTCGATAAGCCTCCTGCCCGCAGACCCCCACAACCACCGGGCAAGGGTTGTGGGGATGAGGCTCTTGTCCCCATCAACATGTTGAGGGCATGTGGCCTGGTGCGGTTCAGGAGAGGGGGGGCGCACTCTGTCCCCCCCTCTTTTCTGCGGCTGGCTAGGTCAACGTGCTCGGATAAGGGTCTGGTGTGGATTTTGGGGGGGGCTCCACGCCATTTTTTTTAAGTTTGGGGTGGAGTTCCCCTTAAAATCAACACCAGACCTGAAGGGCCTGGTATGGATATTTGGGGGGAATCCCACGTCATTTTTTTTAAATGACAGCGGGGTTCCCCTTAATATCTATATCAGACCTGAAGGGCCTGTAATGGAATTTGGGGGGACCCCCACGCTTTTTTATTTTTTATGAATGAATCTTCTCACAATTGCCGGGAGCCGACAATTCATTATAGCCGCGAGTCAGTTTTAAACGGCTTTTTTCCTTCAGAATGTCACTTTTTACATGCTGACATTACACCCAGGGCCGCCATCAGGGGGGTACAGGCAGTACACCTGTAAGAGGCCCGGGGGTCTGGAGGTGCCCAGGTGCCTGGAGGCCCCCAGGGCCCCAGATGGTAACCCCCCCTCTTTTTTTTCTAAATACTTTTTAATATTTTTTTTTTATTAAAGGGCCAATTTTTTTGCTTTTATTTTTTTAGCAGTCCGGAGGTCCCCAGGGGCCCAGAGGCCCCCAGGGCCCCGGGTGGCAACCCCCCATTTTTTCATTTATTTTTTAGAAAAAATATATTTAATATATTTTTATTTTAGTTTTTTTACGAGGGGTCTGGAGGTCCCCAGGGGCCCGGAGATCCAGATGACAACCTTTTTTCTTATAAAAATGTTTTAAATGTTTTATATTTTATTTAAATGTTTTTATATATTTTTAGTAAAAGGTTTAGAAGTCCCCAGGGCCCCATGTTATTTTTGTTTATATATTTTTTTTTATTAAAGGGCCCAGAGGTCCCCAGTCAACCCCCTTGTTTTTTTTTTAATAAATGTTTATTTCTTTTTTATATATATATATTTTTTTTTATTTCTTTTTTATTAAAGGGCCCAGAGGTTTATTTTTATTAAAGGTCCCCAGGGCCCCCGGATGGCTACCACCCTTTCTTGATATATATTTTTCTTTATTTCTTTTTTTGTAAAGGAACCCCCCGCTTATCAAATTGTGGCAGCCCCCCCCCGCTTATCAATTTCGGGCGGCAGCACCCCCCCCGGTTCTCTGCTCCAGGGGGCCCATGCCTGAAGCTGTGTAAGGGGCCCCATAATTCCTGATGGCGGCCCTGATTACACCCCCCATGGTACAAAATTTAAAGGAATATTTCACTTTTATTGTTGCACTTTAACCGCCTCCATACCGCGCCTATTCTGGCACTTCATGTAACAATTATATTTTCTTTCTTGAAAATTACTCAGGACCCCCAAACATTATATATATTTTATTATCAGACACCCTTTATTTACTCATATGATTAGAAGGATTTGAAGATGATTTTGATGTAAGCGGAAGGGGTGGCACGCATTTCTGGTTGATCACCCTCTCCCAGTCTTAGCTCATCCACATCATGAGTTTATTGTATTTTCATTTTTATATTGTAGTCCAATTTGTACTACTTTTAATATTGCTTTCTTGGGCTAGGTATTTAAAGAGGGGGTTCACCCTTAAAACCACTTTCTCCCATCCCATTTTTATCGGTGTACTTACCTCTTAATAGATAATTTAATTTTCGTCCTACCGCGGGGTATGGCGCCGCTATATTGCGTCACGCCTTCCAAAAACAGCCGACTAGCACTCGGCTGTTCTCGGCGCCTGCGCACAGACCCAGGAGCTGACTGCGCAGGCGCCGTATATATAGCCGAGTCCTATTTCGGCTTTTTTCGGAGGGCGTGACGCGGCTATATACGGCGCCTGCGCAGTCAGCTCCTAGGTCTGTGCTTAGGCGCCGTATACCTTTTTCGGAAGGCGTGATGCTATATAGCGGTGCCATACCCCGCGGTAGGACAAAAATGAAATTATATATTAAGAGGTAAGTACACCGATTAAAAAAAAAAGACAGCATACTGGCGCTGACGCCAGTATGCTGGATGGGATAGGAGAAAGTGGTTTTAAGGGTGAACCCCCTCTTTAAGGTTGAGCGTAGCCTTATATTCAAGAATGCTGCTTTTATATTATACAATAATAATGGCTATGCAAAGTTTGTGTTTTTTCATTAGCGTTTGCCTAAGCCAGTCCTGGAAAATGCAATGCATACACCATGGGTCTTCAAACTATGGCCCTCTAGTTGTTCAGAAACTAAAATTCCCATCATGCCTAGTCAAGTGTGTGAATATCAGTGTGTTACAATGCCTCATGGGATGTGTAGTTCTACAACAGCTGGAGGGCCGTAGTTTGATGATCCCTGGCATACACTATTTGTTTCCCTGATCCAAAATGGCCGTTTCGATACTTCCGGTTCGACGGCAGATCGAAAACGGCCGCTAGTTTGTGTTTCATACATGATCTGTAATGTAAATTGCAATTTTTTTGTTATCATTTCTGTTGGCTGTTGGTATGAAGTTTTCTCATACTAATATGATCAATTCCATTCATAATTAACGATTATAGCGGCACATCCGTTTTTCGACGGAAGATCGAAAATGACCGGAATATCCGGTTTTCGACGGAAGATCAAAAATGGCCGCAAGTCTATTTCCGCTTTACACACATAGGGCCAGATTCAGCAAGACTTGCGCTGGAGTATATCGATATGCGCCGCGTAACTGTAAAGATGCACCGTTGTATCTACGCGGCCGTACCCACCAAACTAGATGCGACAGAAAAAACGGGCTTTTTCCGACCGGCTTAACTCTCCTTCGCCAGAGTATCGTAAGCGCATATTTTCGCTCGTCGCATCCGTCGCGCCTATTGATTTCCCATTCAAATATGCAAATGAGGAAGATTTCCCAATTTGCAAACAGATTAGCACCAGACGCTGGCTACATGTGCCGCGCAAATCTCGTCCGTCCGTCGCAAAGTTATTTCTACAAGGTTATCCCTCCTAGTGCTGGATTGTATGGTGTGACTAGGAGTACAGTGGAACCTTGGATTACGCGCATAGTTCTAGCACCATTCAGTCAGTAGGTGTGTCAGTGAGGTGTGCAGCAGACGTGCAGCAGACGCTCTCACCTTAGTCTGCTCACCTTAGGGACAGTGAGAACAGGACGCTCTCAAACGAGTCGGCTCTCCCCAGGGACAGTATCAGCTAGGCAGGCAGGATCTTTTCACAGCTCTCTCCTTCTTCTCCAGACATCCTCCCAGGTAGGCCCTACTTTCCATCACCTCCCCTGGAACCGATTGGCGGCCGTCCTTATCAGGATAAGCCGCCGAATCGGCTGAATGCTGGGGTCTCCTTCCCTCTTTTTACCCCACATTACCACCCACCTGCCAAAGCAATCTTCCCCCCGGCTCCTCCCCGCGATTCCCCATCTTCTCCCCTGAACCGCGCCAGCCGTTATTGATTCGCGGCCGCCGCATCTTAGGAAAGGCCGCGGCTTCATCCGCGGCCTAGCGGCGCGCCGCATTCTTGGCCAAATCACCTGTAGTAGCCCCCAGGAGCTCACCCCCAGCCCCTGTAGGTACTCATCCACCCCTGGCCTCAACAACCAGCCCCCCCCCTGGCTCACCAATCCACCCAGCTGGCTACACACCAGCCTGGGTCCCATGCCCTGCTCCTGGTCGGCGGCCATCTTGGTACACCCAGCAGCAGTGTCAGCTTCCCCCCCCCACCCCCCTTTGCACAACTTAATAGCACTTGATCCAGGGGTTCGCCCGATCGCCTTTCAGGGATCAGGAAGGAATTTTTTCCCCTACCAAATGCAAATTGGCATAGCATGGTTAGGGGTTTTTTGCCTTCCTCTGGACCAAGCCGGGAGGATTTACTGAATCCTCTCTTCATCGCCACCAAAAGGAACGACTTTTCCCCCGGTGAATGGCGACCATGGCTAATCTGCGGTACTCCGCAGAAACCATTGGGAATTTGAGGCGTTTCGCCGCAATACTGCCAGCCATCACCAAAAAGACCCTAAGAATTGAGCACCTTTTGAGGATCGATCGATGATCGACTGTCAAAAATTTTAGCCGTTTACCCCAACCTAAGCGCATTTCATGTGCTCTGATCAACACAAGATCGGCAGTAAAACACCGACTTGAAATCCATGATTTCATTCTACAACACGACCTAGACTGCCTCTTCATTACAGAGAGCTGGCTCACAGCCGACTGTAACACCATTCTAGGAGAATTGGTGCCAGAAAACTACCGTATTATTCCGGAAAACAGAATAGGGCAAAGAGGAGGAGGACTGGCGGTGATCCATAAGACGCGTCTTGCGATCACAAAACCAAGCCTCCAAAACCCTCTTCTGTTCATGGAAACCCTTACTCTTCAACTGCAAGTAAACGGCCAGGAGACCGTCCGGATTCTACTCTGCTATAGGCCACCTGGCCCTAAGTCGCAGCTGCTCCCATCTTTGATGGACTTTGTCTCCACCTATACATTGAATAGCAAACACCTTTTGCTGCTCGGGGACTTCAACCTCTGGGCCAACTCCCCGCAAGACCCCATTGCCGATGCCTGCATCGACCACCTGGAAGGATTAGGGCTTCAGCAACTAGTATGTGGGCCCACACATGCTTCAGGTACTCCCCCGGTACGGAGGAGGCGGGCACGTGAGAGGATATACCGCACGCGCATGAGCCTCTTTGGCATGGGTGATGAGGAAGTGTATCGCCTCTTCAGATTCAGCCCTGATGCAATACTTGAACTAACCACAACCCTGCAGGATGACATCACCAGCAAGACACACCGCTCACAAGCAGTGCAGCCACTGGTGAAGGTACTGGCAACACTCCATTTCCTTGCAAGTGGATCATTCCAGCGTACAAGTGGAGTGGTGGCTGGGATGTCACAGTCCTTCATGAGCAGATGTGTGCACCAGGTTGTCCCCGCAATCCTCAGACGCATGTCCCACCACTTCATCAGACCAACCACTGAGGAGCTGTGGCTGAAGGCAATGACAGATTTCTACAACATTGCAGGATTCCCACGCACTGTGGGGGCCATTGATTGCACACATGTGGCCCTACAGCCCCCCAGTGCCACAGAGCACATATACCGCAATCTGAAGCATTGGCATTTCATCAACGTACAGGTGATAGCCGATGCCCAACGCCTCATATGGCACGTCCGTGCCAAACACCCCGGATCCAGCCATGACAGCTACATCTACAATCAGAGCCAAATCCCAACGGAATTCGAACAGAACATGTATGGGGACAGCTGGCTGGTTGCTGAGTGACATGGGTGGCAGGCATGACTGTCCCCCCCCATGATGCACACATCACAAGGGGCACAAGCATGACTAACATCCTCCTGTCTTTTCCCATCCAGGTGACTCGGCATATGCACTGGGACCCCATCTAATGACTCCTTTCCGGAACCCCCAAACCAGAGGAGAGAGAAGATACAATGAAGCACACATCAAAACCCGTGCAGTGGTGGAGCAAACATTTGGGCTCCTGAAGTCCCGTTTCCGCTGCCTGGATAAGTCTGGGGGGGCCTTATTGTATTCCCCTACCTTCGTGTGTCAGATCATCGGTGCATGTTGCATTCTGCAACTTTGCCATGAGAAAAGGCCTGCAGATTGACATACGTGATGACCTGACCCCCAACCAGACAATCCCCCCCTGCCAGAGGAGAACCAGTCTGCTGATGGAAGAGCAGTCAGGAGTAGTGTTGCTCACGAATATTCGAATTGCGAATATTCGGCTCGAATATTGCATATTCGAGAAATCGCGCAATATCTCGAATATTGTGCCGAATATTCGCAATGTCGAATATTCGGATTTTTCTCAAATTTTTTTTAACACAGATCACATGCTAGTGATCTCCATCGACGTGTAAAAGCAATGGTGGTATGATTAGAGGGACCCTGGGCCGAGTAGCGCATGTGATCCTTTTATGCTGCCGAATATTCGCAATGCGAATATTCGGCAATAGCAATATCGCGCGATTTTTTTCCCCGCCCTTCATTCACATCAGAGCCAATCAGAGTTCCATTTCCACAGGTGTCAGAGGTTAGCAACCTCCACATCAACCAATAGGAACCTGCCTCACGACCATTATATAAACTAAGTGCCAGCATGTGCTCATTGCAGATTCACAAGGTGGATATAGAGGGAGAAGTGTTTCTGTGCTCTGTGTTATATTGCATCAGCATTGCAGTGCCTTTCAGTTCTGTGCTCCTGTTCAGTGTTCAGTTCATTTGAGTATTAGCAGCTGCTAGTGCTTATATTTCTAAACTGCTTTTTTAAAAGCAAGAAGAGACCAAACAGCTTTTTTTAAAGCTACTATTTGTGTGTTTGTGTTCCAGTTTCATTTAGTGTTAGATAGATAGGTTTGAGTGTACTTGTACACCTCTGTAAGCTAGCTAGCTTAGTTTAGTGTGTTTATTTAGTTAGATAGTTATCTGTTTTATAAAAAAAAAAAAAAAAAAAAAAAAAAGTTATTTTTAGTTTATTCAGATCTCTGGCTCTGCTGTGTTAGCAGAGTCACTGTTCTATCTATATTAGTTTCTTTATTGCTCTTATTCGTTGCCCAGTCAGTTTTTGTCTGTTGTCTGTCAGTCAGTTAGTTAGTTTAAAAAAAAAAAAAAAAATTAAAAAAATTTACCTTTCGTTTTAATTGTTGTTTAGTGGCATAGCTACTAGTTGTTTGTCTGCGCGCCTGTTTTTTCTATTATCACATTTACCCCCCCCCCCAATAAAGTTTACCCACCCCCCCATATCAGCATGAGCAGCATCCGTGGTCGTGGCAGCAGGGGTAGGGGGAGTTACTCCCAGTGCTGGGTCGCTGCCAGCACGGGGTACCTCTCGCGCCCCTACTACTGGTAGAGGATCGGGTGGAAGGGGAGTCCGCCTCATCCGGGAGTTTTTTACTTCGGGCAGCCGCCCGATATTGCCTTCCCAGGCTCCAGCAGTGGTGGAGTACATGGGGCACAGCAGTGCCACTCAGTCATCACCAAGTAGCACCACCACCATCAGTACACCGGTGCCTTTAGTACCCAGCCCCCAGCGAGTCCAGCCTCATGCTGTTTGATGGTGAAAGTGACATGGATATCTTGGGGGAGGCCCTCGATCATGCAGACATTGATTTATGTGCTGATGGTCAGGACCTTTTTGAAGGGTTAATGGAGGAGGAGGAGGATGGGGTACTGGCTGTCAGTAGCCCAGAGACCTCCCTTCATGGTGGTGCTGGTGGTTTTCTGCAGGAAACACCAGCACCTAGTCTGACCCATGCGTCTGTGAGGGGACATCGGAGCCAGGCTAGCGGCTCCATGTCAGATGTCTCCTTCAGACCACCACATGTCAGCCCTGGGTCTGACATATCTGGGGGCGAAAAGGAGGGTGACCCAACATGGGTGCCACCTGCCTCGTCGGTTCACAGCATCAGTGACGACGAGGAAGGTAGGCACCCTGGGGAAACGGTGCGCCAGGTCACCAGGGAGACCAACGTCAGGGTCTCCACTGGTGATGGCAGCAGGAGGTGTCAGCAGCAGCAGCAGCAGCAGCAGGCAGCTCCACCTGTGCGCACCGAGTCCCAGCAGGTGGAAGTCAGCGTCACCCCATCTGACAGGAGGGCGACGCTGAAGTCACCTCTCTGGGCCTACTTCACCTTGGTAGCAGATAACCCGACAGTAGCCATCTGCCAGCTCTGTCGTGCCAAGGTGAAGAGAGGGAAGTGTTTGGCTCGGGTGGGTACCACGGCACTCAACCAGCACCTGCGGATTAATCACTGGCAGGAGCATGACCAGATGAAGCGTGCTGGTGGTAGCAGCGCCACCACCACAAGTGTGCAGGGTACAGCAGCCCCTGCCACAGCTTCATCGGCTACCAGCAGGTCATGCCCCCCCGCTCCCTCTAGTAGAGGTACTGCTACCGACAGCCAGACCTCCACATCATCACCCTCCTCTTCGGTGTCCCGCACTGCCGTCCGGCGCCAGGCGTCTCTTTCTGACGCCTTTTGAACGCAACACTCCCTTCCCCCCTTCAGGACCGACGTGTGCGTTCCCTCAATGGGCTCCTGGCAAGGGTTATTGCCCAACATCTGCTTCCCTTTAACATAGTGGACTGCAACCCCTTCAGGCAGATGTTGGAGCAGGCCCAACCCAATGGCGTGTCCCCAGCCGCCATTTCTTTGCCAGGACTGGTGTCCCTGCCCTACACCAGCACATTGTGCAGAATGTAACCCTGTCGCTGGATCATGCTGTCAGCAACAGGGTGCATCTGACAATGGATGGCTGGACCAGCAGGCATGGGCAGGGGCGCTACATAAGCTTCACGGCCCATTGGGTTTCCCTCCGAGGCGCCGGGGAGGGATTGGCGGCATCTGATTTTTGTGGTGCCGCCCCGGGGTGTCCAGGGGAGAAGTGCTGGTCTCCCTCAAGCCACTGTCTCCGCAGCTGCTGAGCCTCCCAGCAAGCGCCCCCGTAGCTATTCAAGTGTGGGGCACGTGCGCTGTCAGGCCGTGCTCCAGCTTGTTAGTTTAGGGGAACGGAGACACACTGGACGAGAAGTGCTGAGCGCACTTCAGGCTCAGGTCCAGAAGTGGCTGACACCCCGAAGGCTCCAAGCAGGTCTGGTTGTCTGTGACAATGGCAGCAACCTCCTCTCCGCCCTCCAGGCTGGCAGTCTGACACACGTGCCCTGTCTGGCACATGTCCTCAACCTAGTGGTGCAGAAGTTCCTGCGCACCTATCCCGGGTTGAGTGACATTGTGCTAAGGGTACGCAGGATTGCCAGCCACTTCAGGCGCTCCCCAACCGCTACCGCGTCCCTGTCAAAGTTGCAGCGGGACAACAGCCTGCCCCTTCACAGGCTGATTGTGGACAGTGTGACGCGGTGGAACTCCAGCCTCTACATGCTGGAGAGGTTGTGGGAGCAGCGAAGGGCGGTGAAGGAGTACCTGCTGGAGCAAGGGCACTGGCGGGCCATCACAACACACACTCCCGTACATCACCAGTCTGGAGTGGGGGCAGATACACCAGGTCTGCCATGTGTTGGCCCCTTTTGAGCAGGCGACCAAGATGGTGAGCAGGGAGCATGTCGGCCTCAACGACGTGCTCCCTATAGTGTTCCTGCTGGACAGGGCACTAGATCGCCTGCTCGGAGCTGGGGAGAGTGCCTTGGTGGAGCAGGAGGAGGCAACACTGCTCCACCAAGACCAGGCCCAGGACGAGGAGGAGGAGGAGGATCATGATGATGATCAGGAGGTGACTGGTGGCGTCCTGGAGTCAGGGCCTGGTCAGGAGGGAGAGCCGGTGTTGGGGGCACCGATAGTCCGGGGGTTTGGCATGACTGACCGCGAACAGCAGCGCCTCCATGACGAGGAAAGCGGACGTCATGGACCCAGGCAGCCATGAGGAGTCACAGCGGGCTGTGCTCTTCCCCATGGCTGCCCACATGCTGAGATGCCTCAGGAGGGACCCCCGGGTTAAAGCCATCAAGGAGAGGGACGAGTTTTGGCTGGCCACCCTTGTAGATCCCAGATTTAAGGGGAAACTGGAGCAGTTCCTCCCAGCCAGACGGAGGCAGCCCGGATGGAGGAACTGCAGGCATGCCTAGTCAGCCGTTTGGAGCAGGCAACTCCCCGGCCTCCAGTTGTCCCCCTCATCTCACCCAGCAGGTGGCTGCACCCAGCAGCAACATCAGCAGCCGAGCAGGGGACCTAATGGGTGAGATGAGGATGTTTCATGCAAACTGAGCGACCCAGTACCAGCAGCAGCAGCAGCAGCCATCACCACCAGCGGCTGGCCCACATGGTGGCAGACTACATGGGGTCCGTCAGTGCTTCTGACAGTATGAGCACCGACGACCCATGGAGTACTGGGTTGCCAGATTGGACACCTGCCGCGAGCTCGCTCAGTATGCGCTGGAGTTATTGTCTTGGCCCCCCCTCCAGCGTACTATCTGAGCGGACATTCAGCGCGGCAGGTGGGGTCGTCACGGGACAAGAGGACCCGTCTGTCCACAGACTCCGTGGACAGACTCACATTCATCCAAATGAATGAGTCTGGATCGGCGGTGACTTTCTGGCACCCGCCGTCGGTTCAGGGCGCTGAATGGTCCCTTGTCAGTTACCAATACCTCTACTATCTCTTTATACCAGGGGGGTGTCAAACTCAATTTCATCGTTGGTCCGCATATCAGCATTATGGTTGCCCTCAAAAGTGCTGGTTATATCTGTAATATTATATGTCCAGCGCATCCCTCCCATTACATTCGATGTTCAAAGGCCACCACCACCATCCTACCCCACCATCAGAAGTGGAGTTCCCCCTCTCCCTTACATCACAAGTGCATCTCCCTTTCCTTATGCTGCTGCTGGGAAGAAGGTGGATATTTTTTGTTTTTTTGAAAGCCTGTGGCGTGCAAAACACAACCCAAAAACTACACCCGGTGCCACAGCTACTTAAGGCCGTGTCATTCTGCTTTTCAAATGTAATCACCATTCTAATGCAATTTCAAGCTTTTGTAATTTTGGCACTATATGGGCTCCTACTGCTAATGCCAAAAGGCTGAGTGATTATGTACCGATATATTACTCATACTGGTGCTGTCACCTTTTGTCTGTGAGATTTCCACTTTCTTACTACTGCTGGTGCTGCTGCCACCTCTTCCACGACCACGAGTTGAAAAAAACACTTAATTGTGTACTGGTATTACTATGCTGCTGCTGCTGCCAGTGCTCAGATACTTATGTGTCCAGTTCTTCGGCACTATATGCTACAATTATCAATGCTGCTGCCCCTATGCTGCTGCCCACCTCTTCCACGACCACGAGTGAAAAAAACACTTAGTTGTGTACTGGTACTACTATGCTGCTGCTTCTGCAGTGCTCAGATACTATGTGTCAAGTTCTTTGGCACTATATGCTACAATTATCAATGCTGCTGCTCCTATGCTGCTGCCACCTCTTCCACGACCACGAGTGAAAAAAACACTTAGTTGTGTACTGGTACTACTATGCTGCTGCTTCTGCCAGTGCTCAGATACTTATGTGTCCAAGTTCTTTGGCACTATATGCTACAATTATCAATGCTGCTGCTCCTATGCTGCTGCCCCCTCTTCCACGACCACGAGTGAAAAAAACACTTATTTGTGTACTGGTACTACTATGCTGCTGCTGCTGCCAGTGCTTCAGATACTTATGTGTCAAGTTCTCGGCACTATATGCTACAAATTATCAATGCTGCTGCCCCTATGCTGCTGCCACCTCTTCCACGACCACGAGTGAAAAAACACTTAGTTGTGTACTGGTACTCACTATGCTGCTGCTTC